>PVIU01006890.1:0-96955 GCA_004026605.1 Ondatra zibethicus
GATGTCTGAGCTGAAGCTATCCTAGAATCCCAGGGCTGAGGGGCTGAGTGTCAGATTCTCTGGTCCAGGGTCACCTCCCGGACGCCTCCGGGTCATTAGGCTGCCTGAGTGGGACAGAGGCAATGCTGTGCACAGAGCTGAGGTGTGAGTGGGGGCTGGGAGAAGTGTCTTTTCAGAGCCCTAGGTGTCCTGGCGGGACTGAATCCCAGCTCTGGTCCCCAGACAGGGCCACATTCAGGGTGGCTGGACCTCCTTATATTTCAGAAAAGAAAGTCTGACTTCTGTGTGTACAGCCCCAGTTTTTAAACCTCTCTCTCCACACCCTCCTCTCCCTCCTATTTCTTTTCTCTTATTTCACGCAGTTTGTTTTCGGAAATCCTCCCAAGCCTGTGACATTTGCCTTCAGAGTTAGAATATTTTCTTTTTCTCTTTCCAGAGTGAGGCTGCTGGCTGAGATTTCCTTGGGGTCCTGCCTGCCCTGCTGGAGGGGAAGGGTGGGTGCAGCCCTGGGTTTCAGAAACCAGCTACAGGAAGCAACATTTACACAACACCTTCTAAGCACCAGTCACCCGCACACGTGCACGTGCACACACACACACGTGCACTCGTGTGATGCATACGTGCTCTCTGAGAGATGAGGCCACCATCTGCACCCACTCACCAAATGAGCAGAAACCTGAAGTACTCCAGCTGTGGCCACACAGCAAGTTAGGTGGAACAGGTGAGGCGGCAGGGAGAAGGGAGGAGCTGTGGGAGATGATCCCCCAAGCCTCTCAGTCAACGCTAGAAAGTCATGGGGTGGGACTCGGGGTGGCCAACCACAGCCTCTGCAGGTACCTCTCATTGGCCTCATTTCTGTCCGCCCTTCCGTTCTGAAGGAAAAAGGGCAGACCCATGAGCCATCTCCTCTTCTCGGTGTGGGAGGGGGAATCAGGACAGAACCAGGCCTCAGGGAAGGCAGTCATGATTGCTCCCCAATGTGTTTGGTTTGATCCATGATCCTTCATTACTGTCACCAGGAAACTTCTGTCTCTATTAATCTCTCTCTCTCTCTCTCTCTCTCTCTCTCTCTCTCTCTCTCTCTCTCTTTCTCTCCTCTCCCTTAGTCTCATCCTTTTTTAAAAATCTGTTTGTCTATTTGCTTTGGGGTTTGTTTCTGTGTTTGTCTTTGAGACAGGATCTCATTATATAACCCTGGCTGACCTGGATCTCACTCTGTAGACCAAGCTAGCTGATCTTGAACTCACAGAGGTCCACTTGCCTCTGTCTCTTGAGTGCCGGTACTAGCATGTGTCACCATGCCTAACCTGTTCTCACTCTTAACGAAGCTCCCATACAGCCCCCTAAATAAAGCCCCTCAACCTCATGCTAGCCACAGCTGCCTCAGGTGAGGATGCACCAAGGCAACAGAGCAAAAAGGGGGGAAAAGGACAATCATTGGTCAGGAGGTAGAGGTGAAGGTTAGGAACAGCTTATCATTTGCACCCCACCCCTTACATCTAGGGTGTACCTCCTTACTACAGGGCATGCTCCAGCCTCATCACCAGACCACTGAATAAATCGAGCACTGGGGTAAGAGAAAAAGACACTTGCCCAAGATTGACATGACAGCCTGCCTCACTCCACCAACCACCATGGAAGGAGTCATTATATTGCTCCTGAGATGTAATGAGAGCCAGCCACCTTCAGGGTGGTCCATAAGCCCAACACAATGGGCACCTTGGAACCCACCTGCATGCAGTCCCCAGCAAGGTGACTTGGGACGCAGTGGTTAAATCTCTGCAGTTGATGTTATCTTTGCCTGAGCAGGGCAGTGGGCTCCATCTGTGTGCTGCAGTCGAATACTGATTTAACAACAATGGGAATGGCACAGACCATTCAGGGGACTGGCCTCAGGAGACCCCGTCCCTCTCCAGGGCCTTAGTTCCTGGACATTGCTGAGCTGGTGTCACACAGGCAAGCAAAGTCCCAGCCACACACTCATAGATGAGAAACTGCTGTGCAGAAGGTACCTGGGTCCCCTTATCTGATGCAAAGGATCATGGGAGTTATTACTTGTTCTTTTTAAATGAGCACATGCTTGCTTATGTTCTGTGGTGAGAAAACAAAGCGCCATGCAGCTATATGTCAAACAGAGGTGAGGATCGCGGCAGGGTGGGGTGTGGTGTCAGGAGGTGTAGTGATAGATACATGAGTGCCAGGTTGGCGATTTGGATGATGATGGCTGCTGTTGCCATTGGAAACTGGGGTTCTTGGCAGGATGCAGAAGGTGTAGCTTTGGTCCTAGAGACTGGCTGAGGGCTTGGCTGAATCCAACCAGCAGATCAGGGAGTTTCTGCAGAGGAACTGACACTCAGTGCAAGGTGGGATTTGGGGTGGGGGTTCAGTGGGTGATGCGGTGGCGGGAAGGGCATTTCCAGGTGGGAGACCCAGCACACGTGATGGTCTAGAGGCTTGATGTGCTCAGTCAGTTCGAGGTCAGAAAGGCTGAAGAATGGATGAGTTAAGGAGTTTGGGCAAGGGAGAAAGGCTGCAGAGGTGGGCCTGAAGGGCCCTCTTCCTGCCCACAAGTACCTATGAATGGTGCACACAGGGCCCCTTTCAATGCCCAAGTTCAAGTCTCAGCTCTGCTCCCTCGTCAGCTTTGTGACTCTGGGCAAGTAGTTTTGTGTCTCTGAGACTTGGCTTCTTTGGTGACAAAAATAAAGATACCATGTGCCGTGAAAGCTTGTTATGGGAGTGAAGATTCATTCAGCGGGTGCTTTTGGAGGCAATGTTAGTACCAAGCTCTGCTGGATGCCAAGAACAGCTTGTTCTCCTGTGGCTAAAATGTTGCAAAAGACACAATGGTTAAACAGCACGAACAAACAGGTGATCATGACATTGTTTGATCTCTGATCAAACTGAAAGGAAACTGAGGACAGTGGTGAGAATGTGGGGCTACACCCCGTGAGGGTGTGAAAAGAAGACATGGTCACGAGGACGGGATGTGAGGATGGCAGGGAGCCAGGGTCAGGGAGTTCACAGAGGGAGAAATGCAGTGAGAACCCCGGGGAGGGAGGCTGCTCGGGGTACAGTGAAGGAACATTGATTCAGGCAGCATGGCTGGAGCCACTGAATGAGCTCCTGCATATACAAAGCAAACATTGACTGAATTGAAGGAAGAAATTGATAGCGGCCACGTTAGCATAGGACTTCAATATCCCCACTGTCAATAACAGATGAAACAACCAGGCAGGCGATGGAGGAAGCAGGCACCTGAACAACCTTATTGACCAGCAGGACTCAAGTAACAGACACTCATGCACATTCTCCAAGACAAGCCATGTGTTAGGCCACAAAGCAAAACAAATCAATAGAATTAGTAATATTAAAATCACACAGTAGCCTTCCCAGTCAAATGAAATGAAGCTGGAAATCAATCCTGGGTAGAAAATGGAAATACCCACAAATATGTAAAAGTTAAGTAGCACACTCTTTTTTTTTTTAAACAGGGTCTTCCTATGTATTCCTGGCTGGCCTGGGACTCACTATACAGACGAGGCTGACCTTGAACTCACAGAGACCCACCTGTCTCTGTCTCTCAAGCATAGGGATTAAAGATGTGTGCCACCACACCCAGCAAGCAATACATTCTTAAACAACCAATGAATAGTTCATAGAATAGCTAACAAAAAATAAAAAATACCTTGAGAGAAGTAAACAAAAATCTGGCTGGAGAGATGGTTTAGCAATTACAGTTGTTTGCTGCTCTTGCAGAGAACCTGGGTTCAATTCCCAACATCCACATGGCAGCTCACAACCTTCTGCAACTCCAGTTCTAGGGGATCTAATACTCTCTTGTGGCCTCCGTAAGTGCAGTACACACATGGTACTCAGAAACTCACATATACACATTAAATATATACATTTTGAAAAAAAATACAGTGTACCAAAATGTAGGGAGTGTAGTGAAAAGCAGACTGTTGGGGAAGCTTGCACTATAAACTTCCCTGTTGAAAGAGAAATATCTCAAATTAAAATCCTTACTTTCTACCTCAGTAAGAAAAATCAGAGCAAACTGAACCCGTAGCCTTCAGAAGAAAGAAAATAACAAAGATTGAAGCAGAGCTGCGTGAAGTAAGCAAAAAGGAAAATAATAAAGGGAAATCAGTGGCACTAACAGTTCTTTAGAGATCAGCAAAATTGACAGACTCTTCAGTAGATAAACTAAGAAAAAAAGATGGAAGAATCCAATAGCCAAATTCAGATATGAAAGAAGATATCACAATTGATGTCACAGAAATTTAAAAGACTATAAGATAACATTGTGGCATTGACTGTTGGTGTGCTGGGTAATCTCACAGAAAGGAATAGATCCCTGGGAACGTAAAGCTCCCTAAGAAGTAAAAAAATCTGAGCATATATATATATATATATATATATGAATGACCTGGAACTAGTAAGGAAATTGAATCTATAACAAACATGCTGGTTACACAGCATAAGCAGCCCAGGGCATGATGGCCTCAGAATGATACCAAACATTTGAGGAATTAACATCAACTCCGTCTCACAGGGAAAAAAAGCTGCAGGGGAAGGAAAGGTATGAGTTCATCCTCTGAGACAAGTGTTCCCCCCATACTGAAGCCAGGAAAGCGCCACCAAAAAACAAACAAACAAAAAACTCACAAGGTAGAAAAAAAAACCACAAACTAGCAATATGTTCATGTAAAAACCCACAACAAAATGTGCACAAGGTAAGTTTAACAGAACTCAAGTGGAACGTGGAGGTTTGAAGAGGATCGCTCCCCATAATCTCAGACATTTGGTCCCCAGTTGATGGCACTGTCTGGGGAGGAGGCGTAGCCTTGCTGGAGGAAGTACATCACTGGGGGAGGGCTCTGAGAGCTTATAGTCGAGTACCACTTCCAGTTCACTCTCTCCGCATCCTGAATGTTAAAAATGTGATCTGTCAGCTTCCTGCTGCAGCCGTAAGCCAAGGAAACTCTTCTGTAAGTTCCTTTTGGTCAAGGTATTCTATCGCAGCCACAGGGAGGTGACTAACACGTCAGATTATTTCCTCCAGACTGCCAAGATGCTCTGATACACAAAAGCCAATCGACACCATGCACTGCCGTAAGGGGCAAAGACAACCAGTCATCCCAAGCAGAAAAACATCTAGTAAGAGCTTAAAATCCTTTTCTGTTTAAAAACATTAACACACCTGAGTTGGAACAGAAGGAAACCACATCCTGAGAATCCACAGTCAAAGTCGCTCTCAAATGTAAAACCCAGAGAGCTCCCATTCAACGCAGTTCCGACGGCCCCAGCCAAAGCAATTAGTCAAGGAAAAATAAATACATGGAATCTGTGATGGCTAACATTGATGTCTATTTGACAGGATTTAGAATATCCCAGGTCATGACTCTGGGTGTGTCTGTGAGGCTGTTTACGGAGACGTCTAACTGAGGAGGAAGGACCCACCCAAAATGTGGGCATCACTCACCCGTGGGCTAGGGTCCGGGAGTGAATAAACAGAAGGTACAGAGTCCAGTGTCAGCATTCTCTGCCCTCTGTCCTCTGCTCCTCCAAGATGGGAGGAGGTGAGAGTCCCAGCTGAGCAGCCTCAACATGGGTGAATTCAAGTAGAGCTTGAAGCCTACAACATGGATGAACCTTAAGGATGTCGTGCTCGGTAATACAAGATAGTGAGTTACAAAAAGCCAAATATAACACCAGTCTACCTATATGAGACATCTAAATGAGGCCATTCATAAAATGGTTCCCAGAGAGAAGGGTCGTGCCATTCAGTAGGATTTCAGGCCTATGAAAACTCTCTGGCATTGGAGGTGCTGGTCTCACAGTCCCGAGACTGTCCGCAGTGCCACTGATCTACTCGTCTAAAATGACTGAAATGGTGGGTGCTACACAGGGTAAATATTGCCTTAATAAGCAAAAATTGTAAAGGCTTCAACCAGTATGATATACCATATTGATAGTCGTCTCAAATTGGTGCAAAAAGAAAAGAAGGAAGGAAGGAAGGAAGGAGCGAAGGAACGAAGGAAGGAAGAAGACAGGCCTGGAAAATGATATCTACAAAGGACCCCAGCATTACACATCAGAATAAAACCTCTTTCTCTTGCAACCAGGAGTGAGGCTTTCTCCTCTCCATGCCAGCGGGCTCCCATCTCAGCTGCGCTCAAAGATTGACCCAGACTCACTCTCCTGCAGGGAGAGCACAGATTAAAGAACAAACTGCTGTTGGCCTTAGAGACACTCACACAGCATCAGCGGGGTAAGCGGTGGATGACTTGGGAGTGGGAAATGTTGCAGGGACTGTGCCTAGCCGGTGGGGACACTGAAAATGTCTAAATATGCCATCATTCTTCACCCAGCTTCTCTGAATGCTCTTTGCTGTCATAAGATCCCTTCTGATGGCTTTTTTTGGAAATCACTTTAAAAGCCATTGCGTTAACCTATTGTCCTGTTATTTGGTTTGTCCTTTAGTTCTGTTTGGTTTGAAAAACAAATGCCATTTTCGTGGAACATGAGCAGCAATGGGAGGTGGGACTTAAACAGGACTATTGTCCCCCGCCCTCTTTCAAGTTACCTTCTGTCCACCGAAGCCTGTGTCCTCACCCACCCAGGCCTTCACTCACATGCCCACTGCTTTTGCAGACAGGGTCAAGAATGACCCTGTGGACACTGCCTCTGCACACACTCCTTGAAGAGCTACCACCGCACCAGCCATGCAGCCTGCATTCTCCTCCGAGCATAGGTGAGCCTAAACTGTGTCTCCCCACAGGCTAAACCAAAGGCCCTGCACAGGAGTGGGGGTGGGGTGGATTCAGAAATGTGCTGGTTGAATTGAGTAGAACTTGACACAGAAATGGAACATGGCCCTGAGTTTGCCTCACAGTGAGGAAAGAAAAAGCTTGGAAATGAAACGTCTCTTCCACAGATCTCTGGAGAGCACACCCTTCTGCCTGTGACAATGGACTGTGAGCACGTCTGGTTACACGCAAACATCACTGTTGGCCACATAGTGCTAACGTGTGAGCGCTGGCCCTGATGGTCATGAGTAGATCCCACAGAGACCAGCGCAGGATCTGGCTAGTGTTTCTCCAGCCCTCATCCTCCAGGAAGCTGACTGCTGTATCTGGAGTTTTATTTAGAAACTATTAAGATGAGAAATACCTCACAATCTCAGAATGGATAAAACTGATCATTTATGATAAGGCAGGAAATTCAGGAAAAAGAGCCAGAAATGCCATGTAACCTTGACACTGTCAACTTAATGAATGAAAAGCCAACTGAGGGGCTTAACACAGTGCACCTCTAGGCTGGGCTGTGAAGGTGTATCCAGACACAGGAGATGTGGTGGGCTCTAACTTATTAAACAGTTTTTTATTTTAAATTTTATTTTATGTGTATGAGTGTTTTTCTCGTGTGTGTGTGTGTGTGTGTGTGTGTGTGTGTGTGTGTGTGTGTGTGTTGTGTGTGCTATGTGTGTATTGGGTGCTCTTCGGAGCCAGAAGAGAGCATAGGAGCCCCTGGAACTGGAGTTTAGAATGGCTGTGAATTTCCATGTAGGTGCTAGGAACTGAACCCAGGTCCTGGGCAAGAACAGTCCCACAGACAGTTTTTTAAGCCATTTATGTTTTTAAGTTTTTAATAAACTATAGTTATGTAGTGGCCCTGCTCATTGGAATTTTTTAAATGGGACTTTTAAAAGATGGGCTGTGATCTTTATTATAATGTTAATATTAGCATGCACTCTTGGGGACAATAAAGGAAGGAAAGGTTATGGTTTAATAGTGATGTGTTTGTATGTCAAGTTGACAAGGGTCAATTGCACTGGTTAGCGTTTGTCAACTTGGCACAAACTAGAGTCACCTGGAAAGACACAACCTTAGCTGAGGAATTGTCTCCATTAGCATAGCCTTTGGGTGTGTCTGTGGGGTATTTTATTGATTAATGATTGATATCATAGGCCCTAGTCCACTGTGGGTGGTGCCAACCCTGGGCAGGTAGTCCTGGGTTGCAGATTGAGCAAGGCATCGACAGCAAGCCACTAAGTAGCATCTCTCTGTGGTCTCTACTTCATTTCTTGTCTCCAGGGTCTGACCCTGAGCTCTTATCCTGACTTCCCTTCATGATGGAGTGCTACCTGGAAGTGTAAGATGAAATCAATCCTATCCTCCACAAACACTCTTGGTCATGTTTTGTTACAGCAGCAGAAAAATAAATCCATGACGGGGGTGACCTGAGTAAGGAGAGGGGGAGAGTGGAAGGAAGCCAGTAAAAGGTTTGCTCTTGAGCAGGCTGAGGCTTTGCACCCTGTTATCCCGCACACCACTGTCCCACCTGAGGGGCCAGGAAGTGGGAACACTTCCCTCCCCTCCTCTGAGCTGCTGAGAGCTGACCCTAGACAGCACCTGCTTCAAGCTAGGCACCGTGCACCTGCATCAGGACGTGTTCTGCCCATCTGCAACCGGGACACCTGGGGATGGCAAGGCACCATGGTGCGCCCTGCATGACTCTTCTCCACAACCTGGTTTCTTCTGAGCCACAAAGTCATGCCAAGGACACCACTCCTCATCTGATCTGTGGGCCCCAAGCAGCCCACGGAAGCTATCTATGCTTTCCTTTGTCCAAGAGGCTGGAGCTGCTCCTATCCACCAGGGGTGGTTGCATGTTGTACACAACTGGTTACCTGGCTTGGCTCAGTTCCCATCCCTGGTCCGTGTGTCTGGAGCCTCTCTCAAAACCTGTCCACCTGCCCTGATGGACTTGCCCGCACCTTTGACTTTCCAAATCTGGTCCGTCTCAGTGTCTATCCATCTGGTGGGCCCAGAATATTCTCAGACTGTCACTAGAGACAGGGGTCTGGAAGCCAGGGATCCACATCACTGTCCTCCCCAGCTTAACCCTACTTCTGAACTCCCAAATCAAGTCAACAACCTATAACTGATGTGAGTACCTGCTGTGAACAAAGCACCTACTGGCAGCATCACCAGGCAACTCCCTAGGACACTTATAGACACCCTGTCAAGGGGACGAAAGTACAGATTGCCATCTCTGACTTCCAGGTAGAGAGGTGATCAGGAGAGAGATGAAGTCATCCCCAAGGTCACCCACATGCCCCTAA
Source organism: Ondatra zibethicus (assembly GCA_004026605.1). NCBI lineage: Eukaryota > Metazoa > Chordata > Mammalia > Rodentia > Cricetidae > Ondatra > Ondatra zibethicus. The sequence goes on from PVIU01006890.1 coordinate 9,134, forward strand.
GAAACTGGTGGGTCTGTGTGATAGAAACAGGGAGCACACACCTTTCACCATCTGCAGAGATGTGATTTTCTGTGACCTCCAGGTACATCCCACTGCAGACCCTCACCAACCTCTACTCCCTACCTGCCTCATCCCATTGGTCCCACCACATAAATGTCAGTGATTGTCTCCTGGGACCAGAGGCCATGGCCGTCGCTCTGGTTCCCGAAGGACTCATCATGCTGACGGTCACAGTGTACAAAAGGCCTCCCCACTTCCAGCTTTGTGCCTATTGTAAGACAGCGCCTTGTTACCAAAAAAGGATTGTGGAGGCTGGCGGGCCTCTGATGAAGATTCTCATGATAGAACTGCCTGACTCCAGCAAACATGTCCACTGTCAGAGTGATGCACACAGACATGCAACAAGGATCATGGCATTTTAATTCCACTTTTTCTTATGTCAGATAATTGAATGTGGAAACAAAATTGCCTGGATAGGCACAGGGCCTGTCTCTGGAAGGAAGCTGGACCGTGACAATTGTGATAGACGTTGCAGTATACACAGGTGCTGCGAGGCCGTCCCTAGGCCAGTGGTTCTCAGCCTACCTAATGCTGTGACCCTTCAATATAGTTTCTCATATTGTGGTTTCCACCATAAAATTATTTTCATTGCTACTTCATAATTGTAATTTTGCTACTGCTATGAATCATACTGTGAATATCTGATATGCAGGATAGCTGATATGCGACCTCTGTGGGGATCGCAGCCCACAGATTGAGAACCACTTCCCTAGCTGCTCCTTCCTGCTGGCTCTGTGCAGGCTGTGCTGCCTCTGCTCACAGAAACTCCAGGATCTGGTCTTCTCAGTAGAAGGAAGAATGGCCAGAGACAGAAGAGGGAAGCCACGGAAGAGCTCCAGGGAAGAAAGCCGTCAACAGCCCTTGCTTCTCAGTGAGCGGACCACGGACCCACTGCAGCATCTCCCAAAGCTCATAGAAGCTCTGGACCCTGGGGTCTGTTTTGCCATCCTGGATTATTTTGGACATCTGCCAGAGACCACAGGCCCACACAATGCCCCAGACTCCCAGGAGTCTGAGCCTCCCTTCTCAGTCCAAACCTTCATGCTCAGTTGTCAGGGGTGTCCCTAGTCCTAGTTCACCCGTCATGTCTCCAAAATATAAATCAGGTCAGAACCCCCTAGATGGTACCATGAAGCTTCCAAGAAACGCTTTCTGACTGCTTCTACCTCTCCACATTCCAGAGAAACACCTCCAGGTCTGCAATGACCTAGTGACCCTAGGTGCATCTCCAATGAGGTATCTCATGGTTACGTTCCCTGGGAATCAGGGTACCTGCACCCCTGATGCACTATACCTCTTTTCTATGATTTGTTCTCAACTGATGGAGTCCAGGAGGGAAGGAGTATCCCAATCTCCCTCCTCTAGAGAGAGTCATAATCCCAGCAGAGAGGAGTGGCTCGCCTCCCCAAGAGAGGCACAGAGAGACAGAAGAGAAGACCACTCCACACCATGGTGGCGGTGGCCCAGGCTGCAGTATGAACACAGATGAGCTCATTGCCACAAACCATTCCCTCCTGTCCTGGGGCACCAGGGGCCTCCACTTTCCTCCTAATGTGTGTTTCACATACACTGCTTCTCTGCTTGATAACACGCAATTCATTTAAGGCTCTCTGGTGGTCGCTTTGTGTCTCCAAAGCTCGCTTTTCACAGGAAGATCAATTTCAAGAAGGTACTTAAGTCTGTGCAACATAGAGCCATTAACCAGTGCTAAGTGGCCCATTGTTCACAGAGGGGTCTTTGCCTGAGACCCAGGAATGATAAAACTCTCTGCCCGGCCACCCCGTGGGGAGCCCTGGAGCCACACTCCCAGCAAGGTTTTACAACTCTTAATTATTTTCTCTCCAACTGAAGTTCAGTTTCAATACTGAGTCCAGGGAGACCAATGAAGGAGCTGCAACAGAAAGCAAATTAGATATACAGAGAAGCCCTCCCACACAGTCCCCCTAAAGGTCTCTGCTCCCCAGACCTCCTCCATAGGTGGGGAACTGTGGGTAGCAGAGGAAGTCTTGAATGTGTGTGGTTGACATGGGCACATACATGTCAAGGACCCCAGTGCCTCAGGCTCGCAGGAATGAAAGCGAGGCTCAGAGGGGTGACAATCGCAAGTGATGGCAGTGTTTAACAGGGGTGTGCAAAAACTAACAACTGAAGCTTCACCTCCCAGGATGTTGACAGCCTGAGACAGCTGCCTGTAGACACTTCACACACAGATGAGCTCACCTTCTCCTGGGCTGCCCACAGCAAGCTCAGTGAGAGTCCAGAGCGCTGCATAGGCACAGCTCTAACAAAGCACCCACAGTCCACTTGACCCCAGCTTTTGTTTATATGCTTCTGTGTCCTTTCTTCATTCCCTTGGAGACCCCAGATAAGATTCCAGGACCCAAGATGCACAGGACATGGCAGGGAACAGCATCTGGCTCCCCGAGCCCCAGTTTCCAGCATCCAACATTAGCCAGGCTCAAGGGTGTCCGGGAGAAAACATACAGCAGAGATGTGCCATCTGGCCACCGCTGCTGGACTGGTTTCCAGCCAGTGTTCCAACCACCCTGATGAACTCATCACCCCTGCTAAACTAGCCTAGCTCAACCCAGAGCAATAAAACTGCACAGCATATCTGCAGACCACACACATGGGAGAGAGGGAGGACTTCTCTATGTCTCAAGGCACCATGACACTTGTATAACTGAATCTGTGTCTCCCTCACTCCTTCCTTTGTTCAGTCATTCAATAAGTGTTTGCTATGGGTTTGCTTTCTCACTCCCTACCCTCGCAGAACATACAGATGGCAGTGACATTAAACAAATAACATGGATATAACAATAACGAAAATAAATAATCTTTTGCTCCGAGTTGCCATAAAATACCCTAACAAGAAATTAAGTTGCAGCCTCATTGCACAGAACCGCTAGGTAGAAGAGCAGGCCCTTCTAGGGAGGGAACTCACCCCCCTGAGTGCACGGCTGGGTTCACTCTGCATGTGGGAGCATGGTGATTGAAGAGTCAGTCCAAGGAGGGGGAGGAAATGGAGCTGACATTCAGGGGCCAGCAGGGGGAGCAAACGCAGTCTTGTAGGATGTGTGATGGGAGGGGATGCCATGGCCACAGAGCCTGGCAAGGAGTGAAAATGGTCCCTGTCTTCTGTGAATGGCACTTCCCTGCTAGGTCACTGTACACCTGTGAGTCCCTATCCCTCAACAGACACAGAGAGACACTAACTCCTCTTGGGTTGTTTTGGGGGGCTGTGGATTATGAGGATCAAGTGAGACCACATGTGGAGAAAAGAAAAGTAGACCCAGATCCTGTCAAATGCTTCAGGACACCTCCCCCCGGCTCATGAAGTCATAGAACACACAGCATCCAGGCACCAAGAGAGGCGACATCAGAGCCTGCGCATCTGGGTTTCTGTTCACTCCTCTCCTCCCCAACCTAGCCAGCTCCAGCCTCCAGCAGGGCAGTCCCTTTGAATAGACAGTTCTGCTGCTCCCCAGGAACACTCACTGTTCCGGATAATTTTTACTGTTAACTTGATATAACCTGAAGTCACCTCGGACGTGGAAACCGCAATTGAAGAACTGCCAAGATAGGCTATCCTATGTCTGGGGCCTGATCTGTGACCGATGACTGACGTGGGAGAGCCTGGTTCATGGTTGACGGCACCTTTCCAGGGCAGGAGGGTTTGGGCTATGGAAGAAAACTAACTGAGCCTGGCCCAGAGAACAAGCCAGCAAACAGCTTTCCTCCGCGGTTTCTGCTTCAGGCTTCTGTTTCGAGTTCCTGTCCTAGCATCTCGCAGTGATGGGCTGTGATCAGGAAGTATAAGCGGAAATGAGCCCCTTCCTCCCCAACTTGCTTTTGGTCAGTGTTTTATCACAGAAACTGAAAAGCTAACTAGGCTGTCACCTCTCCAAGCCACTTCCCAAATTCTCTCCCAGGCCGTTGCCAAGAGTTTGGCTTTGTGTCCAGAACCTTCATCCCAGGACCTGGACTGTGTCTGGGGATGCTCACTTCTTGGTCCCCACCCACCTGTGAGTACTCAGAGGTCACAGACTGCGCTGGTCATCTCTGCAATCCTTTGATATTTTGGTCATGCAGACTCAAGGTTTGGGGCAATTCTGCTCTTCCATATGTCACCTGTGAGGGGACAGGTCACTTACCTAGGGACTAGACCCCAAATGACTATACCAGGAGTCTGTGGCACAGAAACAGGACCAGGGCCAGCTGACTGTGTCAGAATCTTTCTCGTGGCAAGAAGGCTTGCCACAGGCAAGAAGCAGGACCAGGGCAGTTCCTTCCATCCTCACAGTGAGTGCTCGGGTAGGAAGGACTCTTCCCATTTTGCTGATAAGGGCCCAAGAATCAGAATGTCTTCACCAAGAATATGTCCCTGAACCAGGGTATCCCAAGTACATGCAATTTCTCCTCTTTTTCCTTTCTTCTTAGTAATCAGCTGAAGGCCTGTGGCTCTACAGACTCTCGGGACATGAGGACAAAGAGGTGGGATGGCGTGGAGGGGGAGGGCTGGAAGTAAGTTGCAGAGGAGAATCTGATGGTGCCAGGTGGGCTAGCATCTGGGGGCTTAGTAAGGTTTGGGGGCCTGTTACAGAGGGGGTTCAAGTGAGAGGTCTCCACCCAGAGTCAGACCAACCTGGGTTCAAATCTCAATTGTCTTACTTACACAGGTGACCTTGGTGGCTTTATTTAACATCTGTGGGACTTGGTATCCTTATACTCAGTACAGGACAAAAGTATCTAACTGGATTCTCCCCAGACCACCTGTGTGTGTGTGTGTGCGTGTGTGTGTGTGTGTGTGTGTGTGTGTGTGTGTGTGTGTAGGTAGGTAGGTAGAGGGTAACCTCAGGTGTTATTCACTTTGATTAAGACAGAGTCTCTCTGATTGGGCTAGGCTGGCTGGCCAGCAAGTCCCAGGAATCCACCAGGCTCCACCTCCCCAGTGCTGGCAATACAAGCACAAACCACCATGCCTGGCTTTTCATGTGGGTCCTGAGGATCAAACTCAAACTCTGTGCTTGAAGAGCAAGCACCTTGCTGACTGAGCAGTTCCCCACAACCCAGCTGGATTTCACAGACGCCTCTAAGGGTCCACCTGCGTCAGAGCACCCACGTCCACCTGAGGCAAAGTCTGCCTTCCATCAGAGGAGGCTGTGGCAACGGGGACTGGATAACCAGGCCCCACCCTCTTTGCTTTCCCTCTTCTAGAGGTGAAAGTCAGCTTCCTCCTTGTGGAAGTACCACACTCCTCACGTCCCCCACCCATCCCCCCTACTCCACCCCACCTCCCATTCAGGATCTATTTTCCCTCCCAAGCCTCTTTTCAGGCCGAAGGTGGCTGATTTAATCAGGGACCTCACACCAAAGCAGCAGGGGCAGTTACCCTCCCTCTATTGCACAAAGCACGATGCTGAAATGCTGAAGACTGGAAGGTCCCTCCGAGGACTCCGGAGCCTTCCCTGTAACGACATTCATTAGTGGCCTAACACCAAGGCCACTCTCAGGTCCCCGTGTTTAACTTAATGAGGCATTTATTTTCAGTTGGGAAGCTCTTGAAGAGCATGTTTGTTCCCGGTGAGCTGCGGTGATGAATAGATCAATACCATGGGAAGAAAATGAAGCTAACAGGCTCCATCTCATTCTGCAGTTATAGCCGGCCTCGAATTAATTTGCATTAACCTAGTTATTTCTTATGGGAATGAACAAGACATTTTCTGCTTGGATCCACTGTTTGGATGCCGTTCGTCTGGACTTTTCCCTTTCCAGTGGTCCTGGGGAAATTAAAAACAAATTAGAACAACTAATAGCAGTGTGTGATGGGAGATGGCGTGCGTGGAACGGAGCAACAGGAGGGACGGGAACGTGAGCCCGACACTTCCGCATGATGACAGAAACAGAAGCCGCAGCGGGCAGGGCAGAGTCCACGGTCCTTCCCCATTGTCAGAAGTCAGCTCTACCCGGTTTACTGTCACAGCCCCCATGCTCAGGATCCAACAGGTGCTCTTAGGTGTTTGTTCATTGACTGAAGGAGATGCTCAGCTTTGAAGACTTCACTGCCACTCTGGGGTCTGGCCATGGCACCCATGAGGTCTCCCTCCTTCAGAAAGATAAGATGCCCAATATTCCAGACACATCTGGGGTGGACCAGTGGTTAGTGACTCCTGGTCAGAGTAACAAAGATGACCCTAAGGAAAACCTTCTTTGATGATTGGCAGGTAGCTATACCCTTATCTCTCCTGCTTCAGCTTCTGGAAGCCACAGCTAGTCTGTGCCACCCCTCATTCTGAGCCATGTCTCTTTAACATCTGCCCCTACCTAAAATTAGACAACATAGATGGGCCAGGTGAGTGGCAATGGAGCCTTACTCTCGTGAGTTCACTGTGTCCGTGAGTGGAAGAGGGGCCAGGATTCTGAGCACACAAGCAGAGGAATGGGTGTTAAGTATCCAATCACTTGCCAGCTGAGGGACCTGGGACAGGTGGCTTCCCCTCCGAGGTTCTATGTTCCACTGAAGAACCTCTCGCATAGCTGAGACCATTAAACGGAACCCGCAAACAAGGTGAGTTAACTCAGTGCCTGCGGGGAAACTGTGCACTTTCAATGAGTTAGAAGGAGGCTTCGATGACATCAAGCACATCAGCTTCTGGATGTCTCTGAGTCTGTGTCCCTCCCGCAGGTGTCACCTGTAACCTGGTAAGTTTTCAGAGTCTGGCATGTCGGGTCCTCCCGCCCTGACTGGCCTCGGCTCTCCTCCAGACAGGCTGGCACCAGGGGGCTAGCACCAAGCTCTGTCTCCTTTCTATGACCCCCTGGTTCGCTGGGCACCTATTGACTGAACATAACATCCAATTATTTTAATCTGCTTGAACAACCAGCCCTTGCCCAACCAGAGATCTCGCAACACTGAGGCGGTGGGAGGCATCCTGATGCTAGACTACCCAACCCTAGCCTTAGACATGTCTGGGCTCAGGAGCTCCATCAAGAACTCATCTTCATCTTCACTGGAGACACTGGTGTACCTCAGTGCCTCTGCCCTGTCTCCCATGGAACTTGCTGGTTCCTCCAGTGGCTGAGGAAGAGGCAATCTGGCCACCTTAGGGTGACGGGAAAGGAGTCTCCTGCCATTGGCCTTGGATACTCTATAGTATCTGAGGGAGTCTCAGTTGAGAGACTGCCTGTGGCCATGTCTTGATTAGTGGTTTGGGGCCTGTCCTGGAGCTAGCTCTTGTAGACTAGGCTGGCCTTGAACTTACAGAGATCCACCTGCCTCTGCCTCCCGAGTGCTGCCATTAAAGGTGTGCACCACCACCGCTCGGCTAGTCAGAGTATTTTTACCACAGTAACAGACACACAGATTAGAACACCACCATGATGGAATGTAGCCACAGACTGTGAGCCAAAGACACCTTCTCTTCCTTCGGTTGCAGGTGTTTATCCACAGCTCTGAGAAAAGCCTCTAATATGATGTCACATCATGACCGTTAGCATCCCTGACTGTTGGTGTCATGCTATACAATGACCCCCAAACTTACTCTCCCTGACTAATTAAAATCTCACACCCTTGGACTGACTTCTCTCTGTTCTTTACACCACCCCAAGTCCGGGGTAACCTCCGTCTACTCTCTGATCCTGTGAGCACAGCTCCGTAGACTGCACTTAGGAGACCATGTGGCATCTGTTCCCGGCGTATCTCATTTAGCACGACGTCCACCAGATTTGTCCCTATTGTCACAAATGACTTAGTTTCCTTATTTTCTAAGGCTTAGCTTCTCTCAAAAGGAAAGCATGAGACAGGGTCTCATGTAACCCAGGCTAGTCTAGGACTCATTATGTAGCCGAGGATAACCTTGACCTCGTCCTCTTGTCTCCACTTCCTAGGTGTTGGGATTATGAGTGTACAACACCACGCCAGGTTTTATATGATTTCCTCCCCAGGCCTCTCTGGAACTTTTTTATTATCATTCCTGCTTCTTTCAGTCCTTCTGTCTATAAAACCATCCCATGGGAACACTCATTGCTTTATAGAGTGCTGTACCACTCCATTCTAAAATTACAAAACAAAACCAATTACGACCCTTAAGCTAAACTGTTGGAATTTTGTGCTTTAATAATAAATGAATGAATGAGTCAATTAAAAAGGAATGAATGGATATATGAACAAAAAGAAGTTAATTAATGGCTGGATATGTATGTATGTAGATAGATAGATGGATAGATAGGTGTATAGATTCTGATAATGGGGACTGAACATAGGACCTCATGTGTGCTAGGCAAGAACTATACCACTGAGCTGCATCTCCAGCTCCCACATGTGACTATTGGAGGAGAAAAATAATTGGATGAATAAAGTACCAGAAAATGGAAGGGGGAAATGGGTGCTTTAACAATGGAGGGAAAGTGGAAATTCACACTTGGAAGAGATGGGGCAGAGGACTGAAGCAAAAGGTTCACAAGTTCAAGGCTAGCCTGAACTATATAGAAAGACCATCTCAGAAATTTCCATGCAAGAAAACTAATTTTAAAATAGATTTTCACTTTAGTTGAGAAGGTAAAAGGATGAAAGCATGAATGGATGCATAGAGGAGAAAGTCAGAGGGTCGCTCAATGAATGAACAAACACAACAGATACTCATAAGTCTGGTCCCGGGGGGTGAGAATAATGGAGTAAGCTGGAGCTTACTCCAGTGTCCTTGGGGTCTTTCAACAGGGGTCTTGGCTAATTGGCCCCAGTACTCTCAGAGAAGAGAAAAGGCTTCTGCTAGAATCTGATAGGATATGATTGAACAAGTATGAGCAGAAGCCAGCTGCTCCCCAGGATGGGTGGCTACAGCTAAATAGAATTGACTCCATTGTTGTTCTGTCCCAGGCAATTACCCATTATACAGCAAGCCCCCAGCATGATCTCAACAATCAGCTGTTAAAATAACTGCCTTGCCGTTTCCTTACAAATTAACCTCCAGGAGGCATAATTACCGCTAGCAAGGGAAGGTGTGCCCTGTGGTTTGGGAATGACTGGGGGGGGGAGCTGATGTGGGAGCTGCAGCCCATCCCCCCACCCCCCACCCACCCCACCCCCGCCACAGGACTCAGAAAGGATGCTCCGGAGACTGTAGCTGTGGACTCAGAAGTCCTCTACCATGGGGTCCTCAAGATGATGATGGGTCCCCAAACTTCCAGTCTTTCTTGATCCCTGTCTGTGTCCCTCACTGGGGCTCACAAAGGGATCTTCTTTTCATTCATGCTCTTCCTTCCCACTCCACACCAAGACCAGGACCCTGCCTAGCTCTTAGCAATGTCGTCATCCTCTAGTATGGTGTCAAGGACAGAGCAGGGGCTCAGCACACAGCAGTAGGAAACTGATCGGGACCGACTGAGACATGGTGGTCTCTCTGTCCAGCAGATGTTTTAGGAGTAAATTCAAACTCCCCACTGCAGCTTTGGATTGAAGAATAGATGCCCTTCCCTCCCAAAGAGAAGAATCCACACAGGGCGTAAAGGGAGCTAATAGTGAAGGTTGATTTCATCAGATAAGAAGCAAAGCGATCTGGAGTGGAGGGCAGACCCAGCTGAGTGACAACAGCAAAGGACTGCCCCCAGGATTTGGACTTAGAAGTCCTGGTCCTCCATTTCTCTTCTCCTTGCTCACCCCCCCCCCCCGGGAAGGCATGGGTGACCTCTTTCCTGGAAAAGATTGAAGCTTTCTTAGAAAACATCATTGTGGTTGTGATGAAACACGCTGACAAAAAGCAATTTCGGGGGGAACGGGTTTGTTACAGCTTTACAATTCCAGCCTAGTGTGTGATTGTGGGGAAGCCAAGGCAGGAATTTCAAACGGCCTTCACATTACATCCACAATCAAGAGCAAAGAGAAATAAATGCATATAGGCTTGTGTGCTCTATGTGTTAAGCCTGGCGTTCATTTTAACTGTAGCATCATGGCTCCCTGTCCTCAAACACTCTTCCAAGCTGTCACTTGCTCTCTCTGCATCAGAAGCCTCCTGTCTCTGCACTCCATCCTGTGCTCACATCTGAGGCCCCAGAAGCAGAAAGCACACACACAGAGCACACGGGCACAGGGGCCGAGTGAGGCCAGGACATTGTTCTGAGTGATAATAGCTAGTCCTTGAGCAGGGGACCAGAGCCCAGGTCTCCACACTGAGCCTGATGCAGCCACATTGGTGAGAGGTTAGCAAAAGGGTCTGACCTCACAGGGACCACAGTGGGTCATACTTGCCTGACTTCGGCCTGGAGGGAGCAAGAGATCCAGGGTCCTTTGCAAAGACTTGATTGATGATGCCCCCATGATCCTACCTCACGATGGTGAATACCCAGCTCTATCATTGGTTATCCTAGACTCCCTTCCCAATTCTTCCTGCTCATTCCAAGTCATCTTCTCCACCGAAGGCCAGTATACTACACATGGGTCCCCTGAACCCAATGAACTCCTCTTCTGAGCTTGACCCCACCAGACCACCCTCACTTGTCTGTTCAACACTGTCCCCCTCAATACAGGGACCCTCAGTTGTCCAGACGAGGCTAGAGGGAACTGGTTTCTATGTGAACAGAGTTGACAAAAGTCACCTAACAACAAAAGAAGCTTGGGACAGTTCAGGGAGTGACTTGGTAGCCTTGAAGTGACTGTGATGAACTCGGTTTTGACTCTATGACAGGCTCAAACTGGATTCTGGAGGAAAAAAGGCTAGGGCAGAAACCAGGGATGTCATGCCCTATGACCCTCACAAAGAGAGAAAGGACAGTGTTGACCAAAGTAACAATGGCCCAACTGGGGCTTCTGACAAATGTGTATCGGATACTCGCTTGCATCCTCCAGCAGTCACTGCTGTGGACAGGACCCCTAGGCAGTAGGGCCTGCTCAGATAGGGGAGCACAATATTGGAGGCAAAGAGGAAGACATTGAGTGCAAGAGGGCAAAAGAGAGGGAGGAAAGGTCATGAAAGATGGGGTAGAAAGCTCATCTGGGTGAGCAGTAGAAAAATAGGGCTTTCTAGGAAAGAAAACAGCATTGAAAAAGTAGGGAGACATCAGGGGTTCTGTGGGACAATGGCCTTGTACCCTGTAAAGATTTGTCACTTGTATTGGTTTAATAAAATGCTGATTGGCCAGTAGCCAGGCAGGAAGTATAGGCGGGGCAACCAGAATAGGAGAATTCTGGGAAGAGGAAAGGCTCAGTCTGCAGTTGTCACCCAGACACAGAGGAAGCAAGATGAGAATGCCTCACTGATAAAGGTACCAAGCCACATGGCTAACACAGACAAGAATTATGAGTTAAATTAAGATGTAAGAGTTAGTTGATAAAAAGTCTGAGCTAATAGGCCAACCAGTTTATAATTAATGTAGACCTCTGTGTATTTCTTTGGGACTGAATGACTGCGGGACCCAGAGGGATGGAAACCTCTGTCAACACAAGGGTATAATTCTGTCTGGCACAGAGCATTTGACTGTATGGAATGGGAAGTTAAGTGAGATAATGGGATGTTTGGAGGAGCCGAAGCAGTAGGTGGTGGGTCTAACTGGAGGTTATAGTGAAAGATGAGGCAGGCAAGGAAGCACAGGCCAGACACACAGGGCCTCCATGCCCCTCTGAGGAGAATGGACTTCATCTCTCATCTCCAGAGGTGGCCAGGCTGCTGAGATAGACTCCAAGGTCAGCTGTGCATGGGCAGACAGTCCTTCCACACAGCATTGGTCACCTTTTACTATAACTTCGGGTAAAAAGACCTAGTGAGTTACTTGGAATTTCCCCCAGGGCCTGTGACTACGTTACTGTAGGGACTTTTGTCTTCTAAGCCCTGTCCTGTGTCCTCACCTCAGCCAATGGCATCAGGTGGGGTAGCAGTTCTGGCTCGTCTTGGCTCTGCCCACTGTCTCTGCTCTGTTCTCTGTTTCTCTCTCTCTCTTCCTCTGCTCACCCTCTTGTGGCAGCGCCAGCTCCCTCCCTGGAAAGAACTCCCACAAAGCCAGTCTTCCATCACTGGAGGACCAGAAGCTTCTGGAACTTAAAAGAACTGCAGACTTCACACTCAGACAGACCTGGGGTCTGGGTCACCCCTTAGCCATGTGCCTTGGTGGTTCACTTTTCAAACCTGTATCACCTGGTGTTTATGGAATGGGAGTGCACCCACCTGGAAAAGTACAGATGGGGGTGGGAGGCAGCGTGGGTAAAACAGCACGGGCCTTGGCTCTAGCATTCAGGACATGGCCGTGGCCATTATCACTCAAGTGAAGAGCCAAGACAAAGCATAATTTATCAGAGGCATTTCTTGTCTCTGTCCCTGGGAAAGATCCCAAGTGGCTATCTGAGCCTGTGTGATAATCTCTCATTCTCTGACACAATGAAGCTGGGATGCAGAAAGCTCTTTGTCACGGGAGAAAAGAGAGAGCCACACAGAGCAGGGTGGCTACATAAGACTCGGGGAGCAGAAGTCAGACCTCAGCCCTGTCTGCATTGGCCTGTGCTGAGGAGGACCAGTGTCCCTTCATGACATTGCAGGGGCCATCGTCCTACCAAGGTGTTGAGTGGGACTCTGAGGCTCAGAGCAGTGATGTCATTAAGTCACACATGATTGGGATTGCCAGATACAGGCTTCCCCCTTCTGACCCACTGTTACCTAACAGCAGCTTCTCGCCCTCCCTCTTTGTGGCTTTCTCATTTCCTGCCCTACAGAGGTAGCGATTCTTAAGTACTTAATTCCCTCTACCAATTTGGAAAAGGTCCATTTGGCCTCTCTTGCTGGTTGGGTGACCTTTACACTTTAATAAACACATTCCCCTCCCATCCCAGGAGCTGCACACGGATCTTAGAACTTTCAGGCCCATCTCCTTAGTGTTTGTGTTTCTCCCTTAAAGGCCAGAGTAGTAACTTAGTTTTTATCGCTCCCTGCTGCTGTGCCTCGTGGCCAAAGCCAGCCAGTGGTTTCTCTGTCCAACATGATACCTGGAGCCAACCCCTCCCACTCCTGTCCACACTACCCCTGAAATATGTCAGGGCATTTGTCTGGTCCCTGGGCCTGGCCCTGTGAGTGATGAATTATGTCTGAAATTAGCTCCTTTTCTACCTTAACTTTGAATGGAAATGTAGCTGACTGGAGGATTCTTCTGTCGTTTCCGTGGATGCTGAAAATCCTGTTCCACTGTCTTCCGGTCTCTGTTGCTGCTGCTAAGAAGTCTGTTCTCTTCCCCAATTTGTTCCTTCCTAGGAAACCAGGTCTTTCTCTGGTTATCTTTTTTACAAATTTACTTTATTTTTGTGTGTATATGTATGTGTACATGAGTACCTTTAGAAGCTACAGGAGGGCATCTTATCCCCAGGCAGTTGTGAGCCACCCCACATAGGCACTGGGAACCAAATCCAGATCTCTGAAAGTCATTCTTAACTGCTGAGCCACCTCTCCAACTCTGGTTGTCTTTTTTAATGTGAACGATTGGATGACACACAGTTCATAGAGGAAAACACACAAATCATAATGCTTACTGGGTACAAAATGCTCACACAGTAAACAGAACATTAGCAATAAGCCCCACTCCCAGCCCCTTTCAGGGGCTTCATCTGCCCAAGTGTACCTACTGACTGACCTCTTTTTATTGTTCATATTTTACGTGTGTGGGTGTTTTGCCTACACATATGTCTGTGTACCTCATGTGTGCTTGGTGCCTGTGGAGCCCAGAAGAAGTCATCATATCCCCTGGAACTGGAGTTACAGACAGTTCTGAGCCTCTGTGTGGATGCTGGGAATTGAACACAAGTCTTCTGTAAGAGCAGCCAGTACTTTTAACCCCGAGACATCTCTCCAGGCCCTGGGTGTCTATCTTTTAATTGGTAGATTTAGATCAAATGACACTGGAAGTGATTGTTAGTGTTTCTCACTTTATTTTGTTCTTGTTTTTTTCTTTTTTTCTTGTTTTTCTTTCTTTTTTTTTTAAAATTGATTTTATTGAGCTATACATTTTTTTCTCTGCAAACCTCCCTGCCTCTCCCCTCCCCTTCAACCTGATCCCAAGGTCTCCATGCTCGCAAGTTACTCAGGAGATCTTGTCTTTTTCTATTCCCCATGTAGATTAGACCCATATATGTCTATCTTAGGATCCTCATTGTTGTCTAAATTCTCTGGGATTGTGGTTTGTAGGTTGGTTTTCTTTGCTTTATGTTTAAAAACTACTTATGAGTGAGTACATATAATTGTCTTCCTGGGTCTGGGTTACCTTACTCAATTTGATGTTTTCTAGATTCATCCATTTGCCTGCAAATTTCAAAATGTCATTATTTTTTTATGCTGCATAGTACTCCGTTGTGTAAATGTACCACATTTTCCTTATTCACTCTTCGGTTGAGGGGCATTTAGGTTGTTTCCAGGTTCTGGCTGTGACAAACAATGCTGCTATGAACATAGTTTAGCATATGTCCTTGTGGTATGCTTGAGCATCCTTTGGGTATATGCCCAAACGTGGTATTGCTGGGTCTTGAGGAAGGTTGTTTCCTAATTTTCTGAAAAATTGCCATATTGTTATCCAAAGAGGCTGTACCAGCTTGCACTCCCATCAGCAATGCAGGAGTGTACCCTTTTCGTCAAAACCTCTCCAAAAAGTTGTCGTCAGTGTTTTTGATCTTGGCCATTCTTATATGTGTAAGAGGAAATCTCAGAGTTGTTTTGATTGGCATTTCTCTGATGACTAAGGATGTTGAACATTTCCTTAAGAGTCTTTCAGCCATTTTATATTCCTCTGTTGAGAGTTCTCTGTTTAGGTTTGTACTCCATTTTTTATTGGATTATTTGTTCTTTTGATGACCAGTTTTTTGAATTCTTTATATATTTGGAGATCAGACCTCTGTCCAATATGGGGTTGGTGAAGATCTTTTCCCATTCTGTAGGCTGTCATTTTGTCTTGTTGACCATATCCTTTGCTTTTCAGTTTCAGGAGGTCCCATTTATTAATTGTTTCTCTCAGTGTCTGTGCTACTGGGGTTAAAATTAGAAAGTGGTCTCCTGCACCAATGTGTTCAAGTGTACTTCCCACTTTCTCTTCTATGAGGTTCAGTGTGGCTGGCTTTATGTTGAGGTTTTTGATCCATTTGGATTGAGTTTTGTGCATGGTGATAGATATGGATCTATTTTCATTCTTCTACATGTTGATAACCAGTTATGCCAGCACCATTTGTTAAATATGCTTTCTTTCTTCCATTTTATATTTTTTGCTTCTTTGTCAAAAATCAGGTATTCGTTGGTGTGTGAATTAATATCTGGGTCTTCAATTCAGTTCCATTGGTCCTCCTGTCTGTTTTTATGCCAATACTAGGCTGTTTTCAGTACTGTAGCTCTGTAGTAGAGTTTGAAGTCAGGGATTGTGATGCCTCCAGAAGTTCCCTTATTGTACAGGATTGTTTGGGCTCTCCTGGGTTTTTTGCTTTTCCATATGAAGTTGAGTATCATTCTTTCGAGGTCTGTAAAGAATTTTGATGGGCTTTGCATTGAATCTGTAGGTTGCTTTTGGTAAGATCGCCATTTTTACTACGTTAATTCTACCTAACCAAGGGCATGGGAGATCTTTACATTTTCTGGTGTCTTCTTCAATTTCTTTCTACAAAGATTTAAAGTTCTTGTCATACAAGTGTTTCATTTGTTTGGTTAGAGTTACTCCGAGATATTTTATGCTATTTGTGGCTATTGTGAAGAGTGATGTTTCTCTGATTTCTTTCTCCATCCATTTATCATCTGTGTAAAGGAGAGCTACTGATTTTTTTGAGTTAATCTTGTATCCTCCTACATTACTGAAAGTGTTTATGAGTTGTAAAAGTTCCTTGTTAGAATTTTTGGGGTCGCTTGTGTAAACTATCATATCATCAGCAAATAGTGAGAGTTTGACTTCTTTTCTGATTTGTATCCCCTTGATCTACTTTTGTTGTCTTGTTGTTTTAGCTAGGACCTCCAGAACTATAATGAATAGATAAGGAGAGAGTAGACAACCTTGTCTTGTTCCCGATTTCAGCGGGATCAATATGAGTTTCTCTCCATTTAGTTTGATGTTGGCTGTTGGCTTGCTGTATATTGCCTTAATTATGTTTAGGTATGTTCCTTGTATCCCTGCTCTCTCCAAGACCTTTATCATGAAAAGATGTTGTATTTTGTCGAAAGCTTTTTCAGCATCTAATGAGATGATCATGTGGTTTTTATTTTTCAGTTTGTTTATATGGTGGATTACCTTGACAGATTTTTGTATGTTGAACCATCCCTGCATCTCTGGGATGAAGCCAACTTGATCATGGTGGATGATGTTTCTGATGTGCTCTTGGATTCGATTTGCCAGTATTTTACTGAGTATTTTTGCATCAGTGTTCATGAGTGAGATTGGCCCATAATTCTCTTTCTTAGTAATGTCTTTATGTGGCTTGGGTATCAGGGTAATGGTAGCCTCATAAAAAGAGTTTGGCAATGTTCCCTCTGTTTCTATTGTGTTGAACAATTTGAGGAGTATTGGTATGAGTTCTTCTTTGAAAATCTATGGAATTCTGAGCTGAAACCATCTGGTCCTGGGCTTTTTGGTTGGGAGGCTTTTGATGACTGTTTCTGTTTCTTTAGCCATTATAGGTCTATTTAATTTGCTTATCTGGTCTTCATTTAATTTTGGTAAATGATATTTATCCAGAAAGTTGTCCATTTCCTTTAAGTTTTCCAATTTTGTGGAGTACAGGTTTTCTAAGTATGACCTCATGATCCTCTGTATTTCCTCCGTGTCTGTTGTTATGTCCCCCTTTTCATTTTTGATTTTGTTAATTTGGATATTCTCTCTCTGCTTCTTGGTTAGTTTGGATAAAGTTTTGTCTATTTTGTTGATTTTCTCGAAGAACCAACTCTTTGTCTCATTGATTCTTTGTGTCCCATAAATTTGGGTATGTTATGTGGTCATTTTCATTGAATTTTAGGAAGTCTTTAATTTCTCCCTTTATTTCTTCCTTGATCCATTGGTGCATCAGGTGAGCATTGTTTAATTTCCATGTGTTTGTGGGCTTTCTGGAATTAGTGTTGCTGTTGAATTCTAATTTTAGGCCATGGTAATCTGGTTAAGATACATGGGGTTATTCCAGTTTTTTTGTATCTGTTGAGGTCTGTTTTGTTACCTAGTATGTGGTCAGTTTTTAAGAAGGTTCCTTGAGGTGCTGGGAAGAAGGTATATTCTTTTGCATTTGGATGGAATGTTCTATATATGTCTGTTAAGTCCATTTGAGTCATAACATCTGTTAGTTCCCTTATTTCTCTGTTCATTTTTTGTCTGACTGACCTGTCCAGGGGTGAGAGTGGAGTGTTGAAGTCTCCCACTATTAATGTGTGGGGTTTAATGTATGATTTAAGCTTTAGAAATGTTTCTTTTACATATGAGGGTGCCCTTGTATTTGGGGCATAGATGTTCAGTATTGAGATTTCCTCTTGATGGATTTTTTTCTGTGACTAATATGAAATGTCCTTCTTTGTCCCTTTTGATTGATTTTAGCTTGAAGTCCATTTTGTTAGATATTAGGATAGCTACACCAGCTGTTTCTTAGGTCCATTTGATTGGAAAATTTTTCCCAACCCTTTACTCTGAGACAATGTCTGTCTTTGAGGTTGAGGTGTGTTTCTTGTATGCAGCAGAAGGATGGATTCTGTTTTCATATCCAATCTGTTAGCCTATGTCTTTTTATAGGTGAGTTGAGTCCATTTATGTTAAGAGATATTAATGACCAGTGATTGCTATCTCCTGTTAATTTAGTTTTTGTTGTTGGTGAGTTATTTTGTGTGGTTTTCCATTCTTTGGGATTTGATTCTGTGAGATCATCAAATGTCTGTGTTTTTGTTGATGTGGCCAACTTCCTCTGGTTGGAGTTTTTCTTCTAGTGCTTTGTGTAGGACTGGGTTTGTAGCTAGGTATTGGTTAAATCTGGTTTTTTCATGGATTATCTTGTTTTCTCCTTCTATGGTGATTGAAAGATTTGCTGGGTATAGTAGTCTGGGCTGGCATCCGTGGTCTCTTAATGTCTGCATAATGCTTAATCAGGACCTCTGGCTTTCATTGTTTCCTTGAGAAGTCAGGTGTAATTCTGATAGGTCTGCCTTTATATGTTACTTGGCCTTTTTCCTTTGCAGCTCTTAATATTCTTTCTTTACTATGTATATTTAGTGTTTTGATTATAATGTGGTGAGGGGACTTTTTTTGGATCCAGTCTATTTGGTGTTCTGTAAGCTTCTTATATCTTCATAAGAATATCTTTCATTAAGTTGGGAAAGTTTTCTTCTATTATTTTGTTAAATATATTTTCTGTGCTTTTGAGTTGAACTTCCTCTCCTTCTTCTATACCTATTATTCTTAGGTTTGGTCTTTTCATGGTGTCCCATATTGCCTGGATATTTTGTGTTAAGCTTTTGTTATGTTTAATGTTTTCTCTGGCTGATGAGTCTATTTCCTCTATTGTATCTTAAGCACTTGAGATTCTCTCTTCTGTCTCTTGTATTCTGCTGCTTATGCTTGCATTTGTGGTTCCTGATGGTTTTCTCATGATATCTGTTTCTATAATTCCCTCAGTTTGTGTTTTCTTTATTGTATCTATTTCAGTTTTCAAGTCTTGAATAGTTTCTTTCATATATTTGATTGCTTTTTCTTGGTTTTCTTTAAGGGATTTGTTGATGTCTTCCAATTTTTTGTTTGTCTTTTCCTCCATTTCTTTTCTTTTCTTTTCTTTTTTTTTTTTGGCTTTTCAAGACAGGGTTTTGATTTCTCTGTATAGCTTTGGAGCCTGTCCTGGTGCTAGCTCTTGTAGACCAGGTTGGCCTTAAACTCATAGAGATCCACCTGCCTCTGCCTCCCAAGTGCTGATATTAAAGGCATGCACCACCATTTCCTTCCATTTCCTCTTTAAGGGCCTCAAACATTCTCCTGAAGTTATTTTTTAGGTTATTTTCTTCTGCTTCATCTATATTTGGTTGTTCAAGTCTTGCTGTTGTAGGGTCACTAGTTTTTACTGGTGTCGTGTTGCTCTTTGTGGTGTTGCTTGTGTTCTTACCTTGTATACCTATCTTTCCTTCTGATAGGTGTAATTGGGGCTGTCTGTGACTCTGGTGATCAATCTTCCAGGTGCCAGTGGATCCAAGGCTCAGATGGTTGCTCCTCGTGGTGCAGTCAGGGCCACAGTTCCAGTCACCCTATTGGTCACTCCATGTGTCCATGTTCCTGGAGGTCACTCAGCACTCCCAGGGTTTTCTCTGCAATACCAGGGTTCGTTCAGGCCTGCACCCACAGAGATTGCCTGCTTGTGGCTCTTTCTTCTGAGGTTGCTGCCTTGGGCCTGCTCTGGCAGAAGTCTCTGGTTCTGGCCTATTCCCTCAGAGGCCCCAGACCTGTAGAGGTTCTGGCTCAGGCCTATTCCCTCAGGCCTATTCCCTGCATAAGTCTCTGGTTCCAGCCAACTCCTACAGTGGTTGCTCCCTTGTTCCTGCTTCTGTGGAGTTTGCTGTCTCAGGCCTGCTCCAGCCTAGGTCACCGGCTCAGTCCTGTTTCCATAAATGACCCTGGTCTGGATCCTCTCCTGTAGAGGTCCCTGGCTTGGGGTTGGTCCCACAGAGATTCTGGCTCAGATCTACTCCCTCAGAGGTCCCAGTCTCATGCATCTCACTGTATACGATCATGTTTGTAACTGTTTTCTGTTTGCTACCTTGGTTTTGCAGTTTTGAATGTGAAGTTTGTACTATTCTATGTGTCCATTATACTTCATGGATTTTGTTTTGCTTTGTTTGAGACAGGGCCTCATGTATCCCAGGCTGGTCTCAAACTTGCTATGAAGCTGAGGATGGCCTTGAACTTCTGATCATCCTGCCTCACATCCCAAGACGCTGAGGTTATAGATATATGCTACAACACCATGTTTTTTATTTCCTTTTCAAAGAAATTTTAGTAGCTTTCCTAGAGTTTATACTATAGACTTTTCTACCTGGATTCATCTCCAAACAACACTGTTCCATTTGGTATCTAACACAGTTATATTATAACAGCATTCCCTGGAAAGGACTGTCAACCATTTTACTTTCCTATATGTGATAATCACTCAATATATAATCCCTATTATTACTTTGAAAAGTTAAAGATGATTCTGGATGGCTGTTTTTGTTTGAGTGTGCAATGTCCCTCCACAGGCTCCATCCAGTGTTTGAGTACTTGGTCTCTAGCTGGTGATGAGGTTTTGGGGGGTCAGAGTTGAGAAAATTTTGGAACATGCAACCTAGCCTGCAGTGGGTCTCTGAGGACAGGCCCTGAAGGTTAAACCCACTTTCATTGCTGGTCTAGAGCTCCACTTCCTGATCTGCCAGCACGTGAACAAGTTACACTGCAAGCTCCCACCACTATAGGCAGGACAAATACAGCCTTCCTCGCCATGGCAGCAGACTGTGCCCTCCAAGCTGTGGGCTGAAATGAGCCTCTCTCCTTTAGGCTGCTCTGTTGGGGATTTCATCACAACAACAAGAGGAAGGGTGAACGTAACTGAGGATCTAAAAAAAAAAAAACAATGGATTGAGATAGAAAACATCATTTTGAGTGAGGTAACCCAGACCCAGAAAGACAATTGTCATATGTACTCACTCATAAGTGGTTTTCAAAGAAAACCAGCCTACAATTCACAATCCCAGAGAACTTAGACAACAGTGAGGACTTGTAACATGAGGGAGCGGCTTGTTGGGGTTTCTGTCCTGCCCAGTTCCCACAGCCGGCAAGTCCCAAAGAAAATCACACAGAGAGTCTACATTAGGTTATAAACTGATTGGCCCATTAGCTCAGGCTTCTTATTAGCTCTTATAATTTATATAGCCCATTATTCTCATCTATGTCAGCCACATGGCTCAGTGCCTTTTTCAGCAGGGCAGGTCACATCTTGCTTCTTAGGTGGTCTGGGCAGAACTGGGAAAGAACTTCCTTCTTCCCAGAATACTCCTGTTCTCATTGCCCCACCTTTACTTCCTGTCTGGTTGTCCCACCTATACTTCCTTCCTGGCCAATCAGCATTTATTTAAAACATGATTGACAGAATATAGACAATTCTCCCACACCAAGGACTCTAAGAAAGACTTACATGGGTCTAATCTACATAGGAAGTAGAAAAAGACAAGATCTCCTGAGTAAATTGGGAGCATGGGGAACTTAAGAGAGGGTTTAAGGGGAGAGAAGAAGCAGAGAGGTGAGCAGAGAAAACTGTAGAGCTCAATAAAAATCAATAAAAATATATATTTAAAAAACAAAAGTTTTATTTTTATTCTTATTGGCTTTTGCTTTTCCTTCCAACCCTCTTTTTACAGACTCAAGCATTCAAATGCATACTTTTCCTTTTGCCTAAAGAAAATATTCTAGCCAGGCAGTGGTGGTGCACGCCTTTAATCCCAGCACTCGGGAGGCAGAGGCAGGCGGATCTCTGTGAGTTCGAGGCCAGCCCGGTCTACAGGAGCTAGTTCCAGGACAGGCTCCAAAGCCACAGAGAAACCCTGTCTCGAAAAACC
Source organism: Ondatra zibethicus (assembly GCA_004026605.1). Taxonomy (NCBI): domain Eukaryota; kingdom Metazoa; phylum Chordata; class Mammalia; order Rodentia; family Cricetidae; genus Ondatra; species Ondatra zibethicus. The sequence goes on from PVIU01006890.1 coordinate 30,730, forward strand.
AAAAAAAGAAAAAAGAAAATATTCTAATATTTCTTTACACAGTTAGGGGATTCTTAAGGTTCTGACACACGGTGTGCTTTCTCAGCCCCACACTAGCTCACACTCACCTTCTAAAAACTTCTCAGAAGTATTTATGTTTTCCTACTAGTGCGTGGTTGCAGCTGCCTGTGCAGACTCATCTCTGCTGGGACTCTCCATTTCCAGTCATCTCCAGTTCCAGTCATCCCACCAGACTTGATCATGATGGCTTACACTAAGAGCCTCGGTTCTCTAGTGGAGTCAGAAGAGCTGTTGATTTCAATCTGTACAGCTTCTTGGAAGAGTGGGAGTGATGTCTCCCCTGCCACACCGAGGCAGGCAGGCCATGCACTTGCTCGTGACCGTGACGTCTTAACGCCATGGCCTCAAGGTCCTTGTGGACTCTGAGAAATGTCTTGGTATTGATGAGGGATTGGCAGACTTTCCCATTGTCTCCTCAAGTCTCTGGTCCTCTTTGCAGTGCACGCAAGGTCATTTCCTCCCATCCACGTTTCAGTGGGGTGATTCTTCCCCAGACCTACCTAACCCTCCAGTCTTCCCTTGGAGACTTTCCTAGTTGTATGACAACATGCTTCAGGACTAGGTTTCTGCTTTCCTAATCCAGCTGTTCTTTTTTATAGTATATTCTAAGCCTGCGATTTTGATTTTTATCTTTTAAGCTTTCACTGACTTAATTGCATCATGATTTCCATCAGTGTTGTTTTTATATTTTTAAAATGCTTTGGTTTCTTTTTGATGATTTATTTAGTTTTATTTGATGTACATTGATTGGTGTTTTGCCTGCATGTGTGTCTGTGTGAGGGTATTGGATCCCCTGGAACTTGGTACAGACAGTTGTGAGCTGCTGTGTGGATGCTGGGAATTGAACCCAGGACCTCTAGAAAAGCAACCAGTGCTCCTAATCACTGAGCCATCTCTCTAGCCCCTGGCTGGTTTTTTTTTTATGGTACTGGCTTTTCATTAGTCTATTAACTTGGTATGAGCAGGAAAAGAGTCTCAATGAGGGATTATCTAGGTTAGGTGAGCCTGTGGGCATGCCTACAAGGTATCTTCCTAATTGGGTGAAATGAGATAGAAGACACCCCCAAACCATGCATGGAACCATTTTGTGGGCTCAGTTTTGACCCAAAGGGAAAAGAAAATAAACTTCCTGAGACAAAGTAACCAGTTATCTTGAACTCATGCCCCCATGGCTAACCTGTGGTAATAATCTAACCTGGACCTGAGAGCCAAAATTAACCCTTTCTCCTTTGTGCTGTGGGATAATGCTTTTGTACACTGTAAAGATTTGTCACTCGTATTGGTTTAATAAAATGCTGATTGGCCAGTAGCCAAGCAAGAAGTACTATCAGACTAAGAGAATTCTGGGAAGAAGAAAGACAGAGACACAGTCACTAGCCAAACACAGAGGAAACAAAATGAGAATGCCTTACTGAGAAAAGGTACCAAGCCACATGGCTAAACATAGACAAGAATTATGGGTTAATTTAAGTTGTAAGAGCTAGTTAATAATAAGACTGAGCTAATAGGCCAAACAGTTTATAATTAATATAAGCCTCTGTGTGTTTCTTTGGGACTGAATAGTTGTGGGAACAGCTGCAACAGAAACTTGAGTCTCCACCTTCAGGTTGCTTGTATCAGAGTATTTATCACAGCATCAGCAGGAGAAGCTAAGACAACAGCTCTTCGTCATGGCGAGCTGTTTTCCCACTTGTCTTCATCTGAGAGAACGTGGTCCTAAAGGAAGCTGTACCCCTCTGGAAACAATTCTGGATCGACTTCTGCCTGATGTTTCAGAAATGCCCCAGCCTGCTGCCAATTATATCTTAACTGCTCAGTCTGGAGGTTTATAAGCAATATCTGCAATGTACATTTGGGACACTATCCAAAGACAGATAAACTGTAGACACCATTACCCAAGGAAGGAAGTCCTCTTTCCTCTCAGAGCCAAGCAGAAGGGAGGGAAGTATTCTTTGGCTCAGAGGACTCAGTCCATCATGGCGGGCAAGGCACCATGGTTGGAGTCGGTCTGTGCAGGCAGAAGCCCCAGAAGTGTGAATTAGTCATATCTTTGAGGACCAGGAAACCACAGTCCCAAAGACCTGACCCTAGCAACTCACTTCCACCAAAAGTTCTGCCTAAATAGCACCAGTGATGCATGAGCCTGTAGGGGGCAGAACATTCTGTCCCTAATACCTCCCACTCCCCTACTGCCTCCTGGTTCTTGGAAATGGGTTGCTCTTATTGTGTACAGACTGTCACTGGTGTTCGGCCCCTGAAAGGCTGAACTTTATGCAATTCTCTTTTTGTACCCAAGATCTCACCACCTCCTGTCACTGAAGAGAATCAAACCCAAACTTTTATCATGCAACCAAGAGTTCAAAGCTTTTTAGTGGTGAGGGCAAAGATTGATCTTGATCGTCCACTTGATTGGGCTGAGAGATGCCTCGTACATTCCCAAAGCACTTCTAGATCTGTCTGTGAGGGTATTTCCAGAAAGAGTCAGCATGTGGGAAAGTCCATAGCATGTGTGACAGCCACCCTGAATGTGCGGATGGTTCACCCAGAGTATGGGCAGTCCACCCAATAGGCTGAGGGTTGGACAGAGCATAAATGGGAAGAGAAAGCCAGGGCAGACTCACCAGCAACCATAAAGTGAGTGCCTTTGGTGGTTTGAATGTAATTGGCCCCCATAAGCTCAAAGAAAGAAGCACTACTAGGAGATGTGTCTTTGTTGAAGTGGGTCTTGTTGGAGTAGGTGTGGCTTTGTTGGAGGAAGTATGTCACTGTGGAGATGGGCTTTGAGGTCTCCTTTGCTCAAGCTTCACTCAGTGTGACACACAGACCACTTCCTGTTGTCTGTGGGCCAAGATGTAGGACTCTCAGCTCCTTCTCCAGCACCATGTCTGCCTGAACACCCCTATGTTGCACCACGATGATAATGAACTAAACCTCTGAAAATGTAAGCCACCCCAATTAAATGGTTTTCCCTTATAAGAGTTGCGGTGGTCAGGGTGTCTTGTCACAGCAATAGAAACCCTAACCAAGACAGCTTCCTTGCTCTCCCACAGTTTCCCTCTGCCATGGCTTCCCACCTCACCTCACCACCATGATGTCCTTCCCATCGCAGGCCTACAGTCATCCAGCAAGCTGACTGTAGACTGACCCCATCAGCCCACATAACCTTGCCTCCTTTCAGTTTTTTCTGAGGTGTCAAATTGATGCCATAGCTTGAGGAAGGCAGCTGCTACACCAGTTCAGATCCTTGCTTCCCATTCCATCTGACCATTTCTCTCTACTCTCTGACCATTTTGCTATGTATGATGAAGCATCCCCAGGGATTGGAAAGGGATATTTTCAGAACTGAAAGTCAAAACCCAAACTAAGTCAGATCTGTCTCTTGCCACACCTACCCTAGATACCTTCTGAGACCAGAGATGGCCAGAGGAGGGTGTTGGAGCCTTACTGTGGGACAAAACGATGGATCGCCTCCTGCAGGGTGCCCTGAGGACTTCTCCCAATGTCACTATCGGCTTCTGTGGTCCATCTAAACAAGGAACACCAACCCTAAGTATCTCACAGCAGAAGAACCAGGCTCTGCTGCTGGAGCCCACACTCCCAGATGCGAGCATCTTTTTGATTACTTTTTAATGAAAACCACATTTGCATCCAGCCTGAAATTATATTGTCAGCAGTTAATTATCACTTGTCAAACACGCGTGTGCCCAGATTGTGGGTTTAATTTCCATATCCATTTGTGCGGACCTTGTTCTTCATGTGTGATGAGGCCTCTGAGCAGGAGACACTCACTGCTAGAAGAATTGTTGCTTCTTTTTTTAAACAGGTGTTTTTGCTTTGTTTTGTTTTCTTCCTTCTTTTTTTTTTAAATAAGTAGAAGGGGTTGGGGCATCTAAATCAGGGCTCTTTGTAAATAATAGAAAAATATGTGATGATGTAAGCGAAAGGAAAGAAGCGGGGGGTGGGGAGAACAGGGTTCCAGGGGTGCCTCTGAGAACTTGGGAAACCTGAGTCTGATCCAGCCTGGATCTGTGAGCTGGAACTTCACACTGAGACCCAGGAAGCAGCCCAGCTCCCCACGCAGGGCCTGCAGGTGTACCAAAGCTTCCCGCTGTGAACCTGTTCCATTTCCACTGTGTTTCTAGGTGCGTGTGTGCACACACACACACATACACATGCGTCCACATGCATGTAGAAACAGGTTGGCATCAGACATCTCGGTTGCTCTCTACCTTATTTTTTGAGACAGGGTCACTCACTGAATCTGGGGCTCTCGTCCTTTGGTTAGACTGGCTAGCCAGAGACTGGCAGGCATCTGCCTGTCTCTGCCTCCCCAGAACACCCTTTTTGTCAAGGACCAGGCAGACCTGAGTTTGAATCCCAAACTCATCAGCCTTGCCCCAGACCCTTATCCCCACAGAGCTGTTGCTTCATGTGACATGAGGCCAGAGGCCACCTTGCTAATTTCCACATAGTGCATGATATGAGTACTTTGTACGTGGACAGTCACCAGGTGGACTCTGCAAGGAAGAGAAACTGTGCCTGCTACTGCTGCCATGGTGATCCCTATCACGATAATAATAGTACCATCTCAATCAGCAGGGTAGCCCTTTACTGGCTCGACAAAAGTGGGCAAAATACATCACCAATCCAGCCTCACAGGGATCCCAGGTTCCCATTTCCTTAACTGTCAGTGGGATCGGAGAGGTTGATGATGCCTCCCTCCTGGCACTCTTGTAGCGACAAGACGCAATAACACTGTCTGGCACGTAAGTGCTCCATAAACCATCCAAGTACATGGGACCTTAGCCATGGAGGTCCAGAGAGTGCCCAGTGAATGGAAAAAGAAAGAAAAAATCAATGATACCGTTCATCCAGGGTAATAAATCACACCCGGGGTTCAGCTTAGAATCCTCCAAGGGCCCAGAACTGGAAGGAAGCCTTTTCTGCAGCTTATTTATCTGTTCTTTGGCCGATAGCTGTCCTGGTTCACCTGCAGTGCGCGCCAGGCCAAGAACTGAGTTTCTGTTTGTGATTCCCCTCTGTGGACCTTACGCATCTCGTAGCACATGGAAAGCATCATAAAAACATTGGATAAATAAATGAATGAATAAGCAAACAGAGAGCTGCAGGCAAGAGAACATGCCTGAAAGAAGCCATGTGTCCTTGATAAATGTTCTCCATTGTGGCTGTTAAATGCCTAGAACCTGCTTGACTGAGCCTCGAGAGGAGATGAGAGGAAACCAAGGCCCATCTCTGATTCCTTGGTCCCCCTCAACCTAGAACCTGATCAGGCTAAGCCACCCCCAGATTGGAGCAGTCAGTGCAGGATTGTTTTAAAGATGGACACACTTTTAAACACGAACCAATCAGAGAGAAGCCCCAGCTTAGGTGCTCTAGCCAGGAGGGGCAGTGTGGTCCAAGCTGTGGCTGAGGTCATCAGACTGAAGATGAAAGTCATGTTCTGGGAGGCAAAGCAGCCCAGGAATCATTGGTTCCCTGGCTTCAGAGAAAGTGCTCCATCCACCCCCATCAGACCCCAGCCACTGCACCACCATGCCACTGTGGAATGGGGTAGGCATGTGCAGCATTTTCCGTGGCCTGTATCAATCCTCAGCTCATATTGCTGCGAATACAAAATTCTCCCTGAAAGCTCTCATGAATCCTGGTTCCGCAGGAAGTGGATGACATTGGGATCCCTGAGCTGGCAAATGAATTAATTCATTTTATTGTTTCTATCAACAGTTCATTCCCTTTTGTCTTCTGCCTAATAGTTCACTTATGGTGAAATATTTGTTTATTCATCCACTAATCTGTGAAATGAACACTTGGGTTGTTTTAGTTTAAGAATGTCATGAGCAGCTGGGCAGTGGTGGCTCACACTTTTAATCCCAGCACTTGGGAGGCAGAGGCAGGCAGATCTCTTTAAGTTCAAGGTCAGCCTGGTCTGTAGAGTGAGTTCCAAGACAGCCAAGTCTGTTACACACAGAAACTCTGTCTCAAAAAAAAAATGTTATGAATAAAGCCTACATGAACATTCACGTATGTAATTCTATGTGAACATATGCCTTTAGTGACATTGGCTAAATACCTAGAAACATAAGCCAATAAAGTCAGGGGTTATTATTAAATTTTTAAGACTCTACAAACTAATATCCAACATGTACGAGACATTAATTTTTATTATTTTTTAATTTTATTCTATTTGTAATTGTGAGGTGTATGTGTGTGCATGTGTGTCTGCTGTGTGCATAGGTGCCCAAAGAAGGGGGTGTCAGATTCCCTGCAGTTGGAGTTCCAGGTGGTTCCAGTTCTGAGCCACCTGATGTGTGTGATGAGAACCAAGCTCAGGTACCTTGCAGGAGTGGCAGTTAGGGTGGGAAGTCCTTTGGCCTGAGAACATAGGACTCCCTCATTGACTGCTGCTGGAAGATTCTGGAGGTACAAGCAGAGAATGATACAGCTGGGTTATAGAGGACAAATGGGGTGGGGACCGACAGTTAGATCTCTACTCCAAGCCCCAGCCCCAGTCTCAGGCTCCCAGCACTTCACAAGTGGCCCTGACCAGCCTGCCCCACCCGGACACCTTCCCTCTGTCTCCCACCTAACTAAACCTGGCAGGCGTTTTGCCATTCCTTCCTTCAGCTCCTTCCTACGGTTTGCACAGAAGCATCTGTGGTTCTGCAGAGAGTATGCTGAGCCAGCCCTGCTGCTCCCTCAGGGGTCTTTACAAATTGATGCAGCGGAAAGTATTGTATTGTAGAGGATCAAAAATAAGGTATTTTAAAAATATCACAAGGAGGAGAGGGCTGGAGGGAAGGGAACGTGGGGACGCGAGAGTGACCACAGATGACTCCAGAGAGCAAGGCGTTGAGCTAATTACACTCTAAGATGCTCTCCGTCATCCTGACATGGCAGCCCCTAGTGCTCCACGGTGGGTAAGAAGATTGAACATCCAAGCTACACACAACACCTTATAGAGTACCTCTGGCCAGAGTGGCCCTAAGATGCTCTCTGTCATCCTGACATAGCAGCCCCTAGTGCTCCAGGGTTGGTAAGGAGAATGAGTCTCCATGCTACACACAACACCTTATAGAGTACCCTCTGGCAAGAGTGTCCTCAGCTGGTCAGGAGAAGGCCTGCATCCAACTTCCCACTCCACCCAGATGGTCCAAGCAGTTGGGAGCACAAAGCAGTTAAATCCTGTGGCACATCTCCCCATAGGTATGGGTCTGACCACCCCCATCTTGCACCCATCCATCCCCTGTTTTCCAGTCTACAGAATTTTTTTGTCTCTAGCACCCTCCACAGACCCCAGAGTCCCCTGCTTGCTTATTTGTATTAAGTGCAGAGCTCAGGGACTAAGGCAGATAAAGCTGTTCCCTGGGGTCACCAGAAAAAAGTATGGGCCACCATCACAGCAATAACTGTATGAAGGACCAGATGTACTATATTGAGGACCACAGGGACCCGCCTGCTAGGGATATTATAGTGGATTTTCCAGAGGTGACTCACAGGTTGCTGGGAGACAGCCACGTGGAGAGAGCAGCGGGTGCAAAAGTCAGAGTTCTAAGGGCTGAAAAGATATGGCTGGGCTATCTTAAGTGAGGAGAACATGATGGGAACCCAGGCTGCAGAGGTCAGTGGAGCCAGACTGCAGTCGGGGTTAAAGCCTTTAGAGCAGGAGACACTGGGGCAGGACCTGAAGGAGTCAAGAAGCAAGAGACAGACTTGTAAAGAGCCCACTGTGAGTGAAAGAAAAAGGTGAAGCCTGGGACATGAACTCCCGAGCTCTAGGTTCAGGAAGGAGTCAGGGCTGGGAGGGAGCAAGGAGGAAGCTAGAAGGGTTGGACACTGCAAGTCCCAAGCCACGGTAAGCGTGGCTGTCTCGGAGTGAGGCAGGAACTGGAGCCTTAAGAAAGTCTCTAGCAAGTGTTTCATGAGCCATTTCCTCTTGAGAGGAGCGCGAAAAGTCAGGAACACGCAGGAAGCTTCTGCGCCGGCCCATGCATGGTGGGAGCTGGAGAGAATGAAAAGAAACCAGAGCTGGATTTACATCAAGATCAAGCAGGCGGGGCTTGCAAATAACTCACTCCATTCGATGAGGTGTTGTTAGTCTTCAAAAGTCCATACTGAACAGGGTGGTGGTGGTGCACGTCTTCAATCCCAGCACTCGGGAGGCAGAGGCAGACGGATCTCTGTGAGTTCAAGGCCAGCCTGGTCTACAAAGTAAGTCCCAGTACAGCCAGGGCTACACAGAGAAACCCTGTCAAAAAAAAAAAAATGCAAACAACAACTAAGCTCACACTGCCTCATTCAGCATCAGCTAGGAGCCCTCCTCACAGCACAGACATTTCAAGGAACCTTAAAGAATGAATATATCCATTGCAGTCCTGCTTGTGTTGGCTAAAAAAAAGAAAAAAGAAAAAAAAAATCAGAAACTGTTCAGACTTCAAAAGTTGACTTCACAGTATCTTGGTTCACTCTGCTCCTGTGAGGGAATCCATCAACTGGAGACTTTTCAAAGAAAGGAGAACCAGGGTTGTGTGGGTAAGCGGAAGCCTTAGGAACAGAGGCTGGGGACCCACCCCATGGCACTGGACCACGTGACTCTGGAGTCAGAGACTGTGAATCAAACCGAAAGAAGTTCCACCGCTGAACAGAGAGGCTCTAGGATGGCAAACTGTCAGAGTACCAGATGAGGGTCACAGTGGAACAGCCCGTGTTAGATCAGGGCACCACACACATGTCTGGAACACAGGAACAGTGGAAGCTGCCAGCCAGACTCTTGAGGACACAGTGGGGTATGAGGTGTTTAGGGACTCTGGGGGGTGGTGACAGCAGTAGGCAGTCACATGCTTAGCAAGGTGTCTTAGTTGAGGTGACTATTGCTGTGATGAAACACCATGACCAAAAGCAGCTTGGGGAGATAGGTTCATTTGGCCTACACTTCCATATCTCTGCTTATCACTGAAAGGTGTCAGGACAGGGACTCAGACAAGACAGGAACCTGGAGCAGGAGCTAATGCAGAGGCCGTGAAGGGCGTTGCTTACTGGTTTGCTCCTCGTGGCTTGCTCAGCCTGCTTTCGTAAAGTCCCCAGGACCACCAGCCCAGGATAGCACCACCCACCATGAGATGGGCCCTCCCCATCAATCACTAAGAAAATGTCCTACAGGCTTGCCTACGACCTGATCTTATGGAGGCATTTTCTTAATTGAGGCTCCCTCCTCTCTGATGACATTAGCTTATGTCAAGTTGACATTAAACCAGCACTCCAGGACATGCCACCTCCTCCTCAGCCACAGATTGCCTGGCTACCTGTAATGTCACCAGGCCTCTTCTACTTTGAGTCATCCTACGTGACACAGGACATGGGGAACTAGCCTGTGCTGACTCACCTTCACTGTCTCTAGTGAACAGTGTCTGGACTTGTTTCCTCAGCTGCTGAGACAGTCACCTGTCCCTGAGCACCAATGTGCACAGCCAACAGGAGGGGGAGGGGCTGGAGCTTAAGAGGCTGTGGCCATTTCCCCAGCTCTAAAAGGAGAAAGAAAGGCACCAGTCTGAAGTCAGTGATTAGCAGACAGCCATTGTTCACTCAGGCCCTATCTGCACCCCAGGGAACTCTCCAGGGTGCCGAAGAGATTGTGGGACAGGGAGGAGTGAGGCGTCTGCAGCCTAAGAACATGGGGCACGCTTTCCAGCAGGTAGTGGGGAGCGACTGAGTGTCCCAGAGCATCAAGACAAGCCCAAGCCATCGGAGCTTAAGGAGGCTGAGGGGGCAGGGGCCTCCCAGCTCAGACCCACAGATAGAATGAAATCGCAAGCACAGATACAGAGGGGCTGCTGCTCGACCTCCAGGGACTGGTGAGGAAGCTGCATCGCAGGCCCCCATTTGGGGACGTTCCTGCCTGTGATGGAGATGTCTTGATCTATCTCCCTGGAGCTGGTTAGAAGATGAGGCAGATTCTCCCTGCGAGTACCATTTGAATGAGAAAAAAAAAATAGAGAAATCTGCTGGTGGAGAGAAACACTACTTTGGAGCAGCTGAAATTGCTGTCTTTTACACAGCAAAGTGGTGCTGAGCAATTCTGGGTGTCAGTTCATCCAAATGTGTCCATTTGTGCCGTGCACAATTCACATTCGCATAGAGGGTCAGGAAACGCACCGCATCAAGCCCGCAAACAAGGCCCTTCAGATGGGTCCCCATTTGATAACAGAAAATCACACCAAGAGAAACCAGCCTGCACTGTGGCCTCCCTCCTCTTCTGTCTCTCTCCTCAGAGCCTAGGAGTGGTGCTTGGTTCCCTCAGAGGTCTCCTCCTCCAGAGCAGACAGCTCCCCCTCCTCCCAAGAGTTCATGGCTCCCCAAATAGCTTCCCTTCTGACCCTGACCCTACCCACGAGGCCCAGAAATCCACACCTGAACTCCCACCCACCTCTCCTTCCCTGAGACTCCACTCTGCTCCATCCACACCCAGAGCCCCTTCTTCCTTAGGGGTCCCTATAAAAGGTTCCCTCTCCTTGAATGTCCCCCACAAACAAAATCATCTCTCTCAGATGCCAGGAGGGCCAGCAGGCAATAATGGGCACTGGTCTGCGTGGGCCAGCAGCTACAGTGGAGTTTCCCCCCACAGAGTCAGATGCAGGCTCTTAGCTGGTACCCAAGCTCCCATTGTAGCTCTGTAAGGAGACTTCACCCATGCAGCTGTGGTGCATAGGCGTGGATCATTGGAAGTAGGTGTTATACATCATGACTGTCTTAATTACTGTTTTATTGCTGTGAAGAGACATTTCCACCAAGGCAATTCATAAAATAAAGAATTTAATTGGGGGCTTGCTTACGGTTTCAGAGGGTTAGTCCATGGTCATCGTGGGGGTAGGCAGACAGGCATGGAACCGGAGCAATAGCTGAGAGCTTTACATCCTGACTCATGATTTTCAAGCAGCAAGCAGACAGAGAGTTGGGGGTAGACTGGATCTGGCATGGGCTTTTGAAACTCCCATTCCCAGTGACACATCCCTTCCAATAGGGCCACACCTCCCAATCCTTCCCAAACAGTTCCACTAACTGGTACCAAGCATTCAAACATATGAGTCTATGAGCACCTTCTCATTCAAACCACCACATTAACCATCTATGAATATGCACAGAAATTAGCTGTCATTAGCATGTGCTTCTGTTCTGTGTAACTGCTGATTCTCAGAGAAATGTCATCAGGACATAGACACCAGCCTGGGAACTGTGTATCCCACCACTGAGAATACTGAGTGCGTCCATTCACAGTCCTGGAGGAAAGGGAGTCCCCTCATACCACAGGAAAGCTCTAAAGGCCTGGAGTATCAAGAGGGACAAAGAACAGGGTTGAGAGAGACTAGCCCAATCATAAGAGTGGAGTTGGTGACGGTCCTCAAAGCAGGGAAAGGCTCCCTGGATATCCACCTGTACCAGCTCTACCAAGAGCTCCATAGACGGACAGATGGAGCACAGCCTTGCCCACCGCCTGCCCTCACTGGACTTGGGGTCACCACCCTGAGTCTCATGTTTCCAACTGTAAAACAAAAACAGGCCCTTGCCCGGGGAGCGAGGAGACACGCAACAAGGACTCCATGAACAGACATGCTCTCACATGTGGACTCCTGATTCTGCCAGTGTGGCCCAGGGCTGGACAAAGTGGAAGCCAGGGGTCTGTTTCACATACAGGCCAGATCACTCCCCTAACAGACAGCAAGAACGTTCCATGCCACAGGTACCTGTCCATGACTCTCGTGTTGTGGTCCCTAACCCATAGGAGACAGCTACCCCATAGACACTTCCAGATTGCACACACACCCCACAGCAGGCAAGGTGAAAAGTAAGGCTCTCTCAAGTGCCTAGACTCGGTCCCCAGCCCAGACCCCACACCGCTGAGACACTGCCAACGAGCACATTAGCCAACACTGAGGACCCTGTGGCAGTGGGTGTGACTGCCCCTCTCTCCTCCCCTAACAGAGCCTGGGCTAGCTCTGCGGTAGCAGGCAACCTGTAGGCTTCTCCTCGGAGAGTGGTTTAGGGGTGGACCCATGGGGCAGGGAGAGCTGCTGCTGACTCCATCTTTGCCCCACACCTCCCCCATGAACACTGGCAGGAGAATATGTTGTGACAGTTGTCATGTAACCATGAGGCCACACGCTAAGAATAAAAAGGCAGGGGTGGTAAAGAAAGCAGACTGCTTCACTAACATTGTCAAGTATCTGACCTTCTAGACCAGAGGTCAGAAGGAAAGACAGCAAATATTTATGCTTTTTGATCCAAGAGGGAACATCAAGGAGTCAACATAAATACTGCATAAGAGAGAAAACAAATTTCTACAAATCTTTTATTGATGAAATTCAAATATAATAATCAAGCCCAAATTTTTACAGCACAGGTCCACTGATGAGAATAAACACATTCTTTCTCCCACTTGGGATTCAGAGTTAGCTTTCCCTGTCTTCAAATCCACCACAGGTCTTTGTCTGTAAAAGCCATCCTTAGCCGTGAGCTATACAGAAGGTGGCTTACCATGGCCTGAGGCTATGGTTTACCAAGCCCGTCTTTCCATACATCTGGTTCTGTGAACACTTCATACATGAATAACTTGATCCACTGTTGATTGGTTTTCTGCCATGGGTTTTCCACCTCCCAATAATGGAAGCCTCATGTGTACTCAGCTCACTTCTCTGCCAAAGACATGAATGGCATTTCCTCAAAAGACCCAAGAGGTCCCCACCTCATCATTGGAGGTGAGAGTTGTGTCTTTGATGTCTGTTAGGCCTGAGTTTTGTAAGATTATACAGATCCTGGCCCACAGTGGCCCACGGTGAACCACATGACCATAGGGTCAAATGTCACTAGAGGTGTTAGGGTCAGTGCCTGGACCCTAGAAACCAGAACAGCCAGGCTAAGCCAACAGTCCATGATCGGCCAGTTAAAGAGACAATGTCATACTAAAAAGCAGAGAAAGCCTATCTATTCAATGTAATCACACTATGAAGGGGGACAAAGAGGTCTAATAATTCCCACCAAGTCCATCTCTGGGGTCCCAACATGAGGTTTAAGTTTAAATAGAGGACCTGATGTACGTATACCCAAGAATCCAGGTCAAAGTGTGGCTCCACCCAACACGGACCCATTGTTGTCTCAGCTTCAGTCACTCACGCACAGTGGCACCAGGCTTCAGCCTTTTTCTTCTGCTAGTATGAGATTCTTGGAGAAATGTTAATCACTTGGTGTCCATTGTTTCATCAGATAATCTCGAGAATCTCTTGATTCCTGCCCTGGTGGTTACAATAATGTGGGTGAATTCTCCAATGAGAGGTCTGAGAGACTCGGGGTAGGTCCAGTCCTGGCAGAGGAACAGCTGCAAGATGAAAGAGGCGTGAGTGGAGAGGAGGGTCTAGAGGACCTGCTACCCCAGCCTCAGTACCCCAGCACAGGGAACTAGAGGACACGCTACCCCAGCCTCAGTACCCCAGCACAGGGGACTAGAGAACACACTACCCCAATCTCAGTACCCCAGCACAAGGGACTAGAGGACATGCTACCCCCAGCCTCAGTACCCCAGCACAAGGGACTAGAGGACACGCTACCCCCCAGCCTCAGTACCCCGGCACAGGGCACTAGAGAACACACTACCCTGGCCTCAGTACCCTAGCACAGGAGACTAGAGGGCATGCCACCCCAGCCTCAGTACCCCAGCACAGGGGACTAGAGAACACACTACCCCAATCTCAGTACCCCAGCACAGGGCACTAGAGGACACACTACCCCCTGGCCTCAGTACCCCGGCACAGGTACTTCATCCTCCCAGATGTTCCTCCTGCTGACAAACTTAGAGTCTGCACCATCAGACACTCCCTCCTCCCCTCCTTCTGTCCCCCATGCTGACAGCCAGTGCCACCTCCCTTCTCCAGACACTAAACTACAAGGCTTGGGTGCTGTCATTTTCCTCTGAAAAGAATTGTTGTGAGGAACCAAATGACGATCATTATACCTGCACAGTGCTTTGCCGGGGCGTTTTGTAAGCAAAGGCGGGTGGGGCTCAGGGAGAGGGGCAGCAGGGATGAGGGTGAGGGTGTTCAGAAGCTCAGGTTTCACAGGGAGCCAGGATTAAAGACTCAGTGCAAGGGAATTTTGCCATCAAAGTAAGAGATGTGTCTCCCTGAGCACTTTATTTTGACAGTTGGTTTAAGAGGTTTGGCGAAACCTTTTCCCAGCAGCAGAGATGAGAGGTATCAGACACTCCTGTGGGAGAAGCTTGTTGGCCATTCGAGGCTTCGTGCTCACCCACCGCCCACCCTTTATTTCTTTCCCTCCATTCCCTTCTCTCTCCATCTCCTTTCTTCCCACTCCCCCTCCCTCTGGCTTCTATTTCTCCTTTCAGGTATCTTGGAGACCACTTGGGACACTGCTCTAGGCTGAGGAAGGGGAGCAGCTATGGAGAACAGGGACTCTCATGGCGCTCTTATCAGCAACATGTCTAAGACAAACACACAAAAGGCCTTTCTAGAGCTGTGAGGTGTAGCAGCTCTCCCGAGCTATGGAGAAAGAGCCTTCCCCAAGGGGGACAGCAAGAGCGCAGGCTCCAGGAGGTGGGTCTCACTCTCAGCTGGAGTGCAGGCCACAGAAGTAGGCTCAACATTCTAGAAGGCTTCCTGGAGGAGGCACAGCTAGAGGTTAGCAATTCCCACAAGAAATCGGGACCAAGGCTCAAGACACAGTGGGGTAGAGCAATCATGAAGGAAAACGCCCCTTACGGAGAATACAGCTGGAGTTGGAAGTGTGTTTCGGTGGCAGCGAGTGCCCAGAGCAAGTCACTCGAGACTACAAGACAGTGGAGACAAAAGTGGGTTACACCAAAATGACAACTGGAGACACCATACAGGAGCCTGGAAAGCCCGGCCAAAGGACTCCAACTTGCATCAAATGGGCAAAGCCATGTCTGAAGTGATCTGGGGGGAATCAGGACCTGGAGGGATCAAACGTGAGACTCTGCTCGCTGATCACACACTACACACCAGGGCCCAGCCCAGAACTTCACAGACGCTGGTCATTCTTACCTCTGCAGCCAGTGGACAGCTCAGAAACTGAGGCTAAGGGAGGTTCAGCAAAGCCAAGTGCTCATGAGAGGTGCCCCCCGCAAAAAAAAAAGCCTGTATTCCAACATGATGCCTTGAGTAAGGGAGAAGGAGAGAGATGAGCCAGAGGCCCTGGGACCTCAAGGGACTGCTCAGACATTCAAAGGGACGTGAGCAAGATGGAGACTGGAGTTGATCAGCAGACCACTTGAATCCTCTGGGCTTCCTCACACAGAGCAGGTTTAGGGAGAGGGTGAGGCACAATTTCGGTCCTTTAATGGGTTAAATGTCCCAGGTTCCCTTGCAGCTGCTGCTGGCCTCAGGAGGAGCCTGGAGGGACAGCTGGAGCTACAGAGATAGATAGGAGACTGAGGGAAGCCTGCTTCTCAGCAAACCTGACTCGCTGCTGGATAGATAGCCTCACCGTGTGGGACACAGCTAGATCAGGAGACCAAGGGGGCTCGGAGCTACCAGAAGAGCAGAGTAGTATGTGGGACTAGCCAAGGAAGCCCATCAGAAGAATGGACCATCTGGGGTCAGGCAGGCCTGAGTTTTAACTCTAGATATAGGCAGTCACTGTTCCTGCAGTTTGGGACTCAATGTGGCTGAGTCCGTTTCCTTGTCTGGTCATCGAACAGTCCCATCAAACATGGATCTTCTCCGAGTCATGATCCAGGGTTTCTTCAATGGACACAAGTGCTTAGCAAGCCAGGCCCCTTCTGGTCCCCTCTGAACCCATTTCCTTATTCCAGCGTGTGACTCAACAGTAAGTGATCACCAACCCCAGGAGAACTCCCTTCTACACCCCATCCCAGGCAGCTTCTGCTAATCCCCACCCTAAAACACAGGGGCCCCCACCTGGCCCCGGGATCCTGGGAAACCTTGTGCTCCATTAAGAATCCTTATCCTTGGACCACCAAGTCCAGGGTCTCTGCCCTCCCACCTCCTACCAGCCTGGTGGCCTCTGACTAGCTAACACACCTCTTAAGTTGCCTGGCACCCTTCCAGCCGGTTCCCCTCTGATAGCTCTGTGGAGTGGCCACTCTGCCTCTGTTCAACAACTGTCTTGAGACCCAGATGGGTGAGTAAACTGAAAGCCAGGAAGGCAACACTGACACTGTGCTGGTCCTCTCTCTTCTCCCCAGCTCCCCGCCTCTTCTTCCTCATCAACTCCCTCTGGACTCCATGCAGCCTCCCCCGCCCCCACCTTCTGCCATCTGCCTGCCCCACAGTCTTGCACACCATGACAAAACAGCCAGAAAAATAATAATAATAATAATAATAATAATAATAATAATTCCTTCACGGGGGCGGGGAGCTGGAAAGATAGCTCAGAAGTTAAGTGCACTTCCTGCTCTTCCAGAGGTCCTGAGTTCAATTCCCAGCAACCACATGGTTGGTAGCTCACAACCATCTGTAATAAGATCTGATGCCTTCTTCTGGTATGTAAGCAGAATACTGTATAAATAAATAAATCTTTTAAAAAATAGTAATTCCTTCACAGATCTGCTAGGGCCTCTCAGACTTCCAAAGACTCGGCAGTACTCCCAGGATAGAACACACTCCCCATGGGAAACAAGAATTCAAAAACTGTCCCCTGTGCCTCCTCCACCCAAGGGGGCTCCTCCACTCCCCCATGTCTCCTCTAAGGCCATGACTCCCACTCCATCCATGTTCCTTGCTCTTCTGACTGGAGACCAAGCTTAAGGTAAAAGTCCACAGTATTCCTTATGGTTCTGATTCTTTGACACTCATGATGGTGTCATGGCGTCTGTCCTGAGGGTCCAGCATCACAAAACATCCTTGTTGTCCTACATCTGAAACCAGCCCTACCCTACCCATCATCCACAGAGATCCCTTCTCTCCCTGCCCAGGGCTGGTGTTGCTCCCAGGCAGTTCTGTCTCCCCAGGCCTGAGGACATTGCTTATAGATCATAGGGACAAAAGCTGTCTAATGGGGGTCTCATGTGTATCTCAGTGCCTAGGTACCAAGGAGCCACTTAAATCTCAGAGAATTTGGAAAGAGTAGGAAAAATCCAAAAGCAGAAGAAGCAGAGAGGGAAGAGAGATGTACTGGGGAGATTAATCTGTCACTCAGACCTGAAAGAAATCTGTGCAATTATTTTATATTGCATTTCATTGAAATGTACACCTCGTATTTAGCTGCCTGCAAGTCTCAGATTACCCAGGCAGAAAGCACAATGAAAGACAAGCAGGAATACAGACACAAATGTTCCTGAAATTGAGATTATATTTTTAAAGATTTATTTATTTATTATGCATACAATATTCTCAGTACTCTGTCTGCATGTCTGCATGCAGGCCAGAACAGGGCACCAGACCCCATTACAGATGGTTGTGAGCCACCATGTGGTTGCTGGGGATTGAACTCAGGACCTTTGAAAGAGCAGGTTATGCTCTTAACCTCTGAGCCATCTCTCCAGCCCCCGAGATTATTTACAGAAGAATGAAAACCAAGCTTGAAACAGAGAAGTCACATGGCACTGAGACCCTCCAAACTGTAGGAGAGCCAAGTAGCCCAGCCATCCATCTTGGCCCTACCACCAACAGTGACTCTGAGCAGCCTGCTGCCCCCATTTGGCTTCGTGTTCTTCATAAGACTCATACAGTTCTCAGTAGCAGCCTGATTGGTTCTTGGGCTGGACCGTCTAGTGTAGGGGTTGTTGGTATTTAGGCACACCCTGGCACAGTGCCTCAAGAGCAGATGGTACCCTGTCCCTTTAAGAGACAAGTTCCACCCACTCCCCATCTCTCTCTTCCTGTCCAGGCAAACAAGTCTTGGCCTCTTTCTTTCCCTCTCTGTCTCTCTGTCTTTCCCATTCTCTCCTCTCTTCCCATTCCCTTTATCTCAAATAAAACTCCACACTCAAGCTCTCTCTTCATGGCATATGCTGTTACCTGCCACAGTCCCCCACACGCAGTGGGACCTGCTAAGGTCCCGCTCATGCCAATTCTTACATGGGTACCATCCCGAGCACTGGTCCATGCTCAGCAGAACCCGTGACTTCTACTCCGCAGATAGGTCCCACCAGTGCTGTGCACCTTCCTACTGATGGTGGGGAGATGAATTAGATATCCTCAGAGCCCAAGTTGGAGATGGCAGAAAAAGAAAGGGATATAAGGGATCCAGCAAGGCCAGGAGGAGACATTTACTGTGGGCTTACAAACCCTACCCTCCTCGTGCATGAGCTCAGACCAATGAGTTAGTTCAACTCTAAGGAGTTAGGGCAGCCATGTTTGTGGCAGCGGCAGGGCACATAAAGGATTTAAGCATTTCCTCTTCCTTTCAGAACTTTATCTTTGTTCTGGCATCTTAGTCCATGAACTATGTTCTATCTCAGTTAACCCCCCAGTACACCCTCCCCACCCCTCCACAGGCAAATCCCCTCACTGTGGCATGATTGGTCGATTAGTAAGGAGGAATACCTGCCATTTTCAGAGAGAAGAGATTTCGTCATTTTCCAGATTCTACATCCCTACGGCGAGCGACACAGTGAGGGAAATCCCAGGCCAAAACCTGGACAGATGACTCCCGTAGAGACCAGATGACACAAATGTCCCGGGTAAGGAATTGATGCCATTTCCACAATGAAACACATCCAAATTGAGATTCTCTAACGTGGTGTTAGTTCATGCGAGACCATCGTCTCATTAAAAAGTGCACCCAAGAAATATTTCTATCTGGAAATCAATGGGAGCTCATTGATTACGAGCAGAAAACATCACCAGCTGAATATTCAAGAAGGGCAAGCCAACAGCACTGAGGAAATAAACAGAAAAACGTCCACCCTTCCTTCACGTGTCTGCTCAGGCTGTCAAAACAGAACACTGTGGGTTGAGGGGCTTGCTCAACCGAGTTTATCTTCCCCCGTTCTCAAGGTTAGATGACCAAGATCAGGGTGCCGGCGGGGCTGGGTGCTGGGGGAGGGCTGTCTTATCTTACCATTTCTCCCAAGGAGAGAATCTTGTGCCTAGACTCATGATCAAGTCCTGCTTGGCCTCTGCTCAGAGACAGCCCAGAGTCCTCTACTCTATCCTTTGTCCTGAATTGGTCAGCCCCTCTCCATCCCAAATATCATCTTTTTAGCCCCATAGATGGCACATACCTGTGGAGAGCAGGTCTAACCACCCAGATCCCATCATCATCCCAGCAGGATGAAACTGTTTCCTTATCTCTCAAGTCAGAATCCCAGGG
Source organism: Ondatra zibethicus (assembly GCA_004026605.1). Lineage (NCBI taxonomy): Eukaryota > Metazoa > Chordata > Mammalia > Rodentia > Cricetidae > Ondatra > Ondatra zibethicus. Next base: position 50,104 of record PVIU01006890.1, read on the forward strand.
CTCCCATTATCATGTTCACAAATCACGGTAGACACAGGGACAGTGTATTAGTACAGTCACAGCCTGGACTCAGGAATCAGAAACCTGGGTTCACATCCTGGGTCTATGGGCAAAAGCCAGATGTGCCTACTTCCCACAGATGAGGTAGGATGCTGAGCCTAACAGCAACAGCATCCTTGTGGTGGTTTGAATGAGAGTGGCCCCCATAGGCTCATATATTTAAATGTTTTTAGCCCCCAGGAAGTGGTGACATTTGGAAAGATTAGAAGGATTAAGAGGTGTGGCCTTGTTGGAGGAAGTGTGTCACTGGAGGTGGGCTTTGAGGTTTCAAACACCATGTCAGGCCTAGACCATCTCTCTGCTTATGGATCAGAATGTAGCTCTCAGCCATTGTTCCAGCGCCTGCCTGCCGCCATGCTCCCCACCACGATGATAATGGGCTATGCCTCTGAAACTGTAAGCCAGCCCCTAATTAAATGCCTTCTCTCATAAGAACTGCCTTGGTCATGGTATCTCTTCATAGCAATAAAACAGTGACTAAGACAGGCCCCATTAGAAACTGTCAAGTGCTGGAAGAACTATTAGCTACATTTACAAAGCACTCACTAAGTGCCAGAAACCCCGCACAGCACCTCAGTCATCTGTGGTCCAGATACAAACATGTAGGCCACAGCATCTTGCAACTCAGAGCTCTGAGGAGCAAGTTGATGCAGTGAAACGTCACTGAGCCTGAGGAAGCACGCAGCTTCCTAGAGACTGAAGCTAGCAAAGCAATATTGGGTGATGCTGGAGCCTGGACTGGGAGGCATGACCTCTGCTTTTCACATCAGGAAACCAAGGCTTCCATGCACAGAATTCAGCAAGGTGGGGAAACTGAGGCTTGGAGAGGGGACTCTGGGACACAGCCAAGCCAGAGACAGACGTGGGGCTGTCAGGTAAGGAGTCAGACTCCTCATCCATAGTGTAGGCTTGGGGTAGCCTTGTGTCCCAGCTGAGACACATGGGTGTGAAGAACCTGAAGCCCCTGCCTCTTGTTCCTACGCACAGGGCCAGGCCCATGGTGCCTGCCTCAGCCCCACCGTCTGTGAGCATGTGCTCCTCACTGGTCAGAAAAAGTTGACAGTCTACTGAGAGAACAGTTGCAGGGCAGGGGCCAGCAAACCCTTCAGGGAGGAACACTGGGAAGCTCTGATTTGGGGGTTTCCACGCCCTTGCAAGGATTTCAGTTCCCCTCCTTTCCCAGAACCCAAAAGTAGACATGCTGAGGACTCAGGCAAGTTCTTGTGGGTCTGGAGAACAGGAAGTAGAGAACACTCCCAGGACTCCTGCCCTCAGCGCTGAGATGGTGGGGTTCAGTGCAGGCAGTGACACTGCCCCACCCTCTTCCTCAGAGAGCCTCACACCTTGAGGTCACCTTGAGCCTTCAGGGGAGCAGCAGATGCTCTACTGATAACACCAGATTCCTCACCTCTCCCAGTTCTATCTCTTCCCTGAGCGGAACTCTACAGTGGGATTGTCACTGTGGGAGGCTGTGACCAGGTTTGCCCAGCCAGATGCCTCGATCACTCACAGATACTCAATGTATATTTGTGAATGAATTAGTGAGCCAAGGAATGAATGTGTGAGCCAGTGAATGCATGGATGGGAGAAGTGTGTGAACCAATGAATGGATAAATGAGTCAACACATAAACCAATAAATGAGCCAATAAATGATTGAATGAGCAACTAAGGGAGTGAGCCAAGGAATGAGGGAAGTAAGCCAGTGAATGAACAGACCAGTGACAAATGTACAAATAATCCAATGAATGAATGAATGGGTAAGAGAGTGAACCAAACAATGACTGAGTAAGTGTGGGATCAAGTACATGAGGAAGCTATCCAGGAGATGCAGAGGCCTTTTGTCCCTGTGGCAGCTCATCTCTCCTGTGAATGAGCTTGACTCTAAGCAGCCAGCCTCATCCTAGTTTCATTCCTGTTGCTGTGATAAAACAGCCCAGCAAGAAGCAACTTAGGGGACAGTGGGTTTATTTTAGCTGACACTTCAGATTACAGTCCATCACGGTGCAGAAGTCACAGTGGCAGGAGCCTGTAGCAGTTGCTCAGATCCCATCCACAGTCAAGAGCAGAGAGAAATACAGGCATGCATCCTTGCTTGACTGGCTGATATGTAGCTTTCTGCACTCTTACACAGTCAAGGACCCCCTGCCTAGGGAATGGTGCCACCCATGGAGGGTTGGGTCTTCCCGCATCAATCAACTTAGGACCACCCTCCATAGACATGTTACATGCTCACAGGCCAGCCCCATATAAACAGCCCCTCACTGAGGCACTCCCTGGATGATGTCATCAAGATGGCAGCTACAGCTACCATCACAACAGGAGCTCATGTGTGCCCAGTAGCACTTCCCACGGCAATTCCTTCTCCTGTCCTCGACTAAAGTAGGTGATGTTGTCATCCAATGAGGGAGATGGGGACGTAGGTCAAGGACAACAGCTCTGTACTCATTGTGGCAAATCAAAATCAGATTTCAAACCACATCTGCTGGCCCATATCCTATCTCAACTCACAGTACAGTTCTGAGGTTAGATTCTTTCTTCTCCAGACCAAAGTCATTCCCTCTGAGCCTTTGTCTCTGATGGACTTTGTTAATAAAAATGTAATGTTTAGATAGAGGACATGGCAGTCCTAATGAGACCCAGAGGCTGGTATCTGTATCGAGAGGGGCCGGGCTAGCAGGGTCTTGCACAGGAATCGAATGTGTGCTAAGAGAAGTCTTTCCACCCGACCCCCATGCTTCATGATGACTCCCAAGCCGGCCCAGCATGACAGTTATCGCCTCACAAAGCTGGAAGGACCCTGAATTTGGGAGAAAGGAACAAAAAAAAACAGGCTTACTCTATCTGACACCACCCAACGGGGGTGCTCTCAGCAACAGCTTACCATCCAGAGGCAGCAGGAACCAGGGGTCCCAGGCTGGAGACTCTGCCTCTCACCTCTGCACCAGCCCCTCGCCCAGGCTGAAAGCTCTCTGTGGGAGCTGCTGTGGGTCACATTTTCAGCTTCCAGAGGGGCTAGGACTTAAGCCCTTCAGTGGGTCAGAGGTCTGTGACTGTACCCAGAGGCACAGGGAGTCGTGACTATTCCAGCTTTGACCAGGGACAGGAGATCTACTGTAAACAGAGAAGAGACAGCAGAACCCTGGAGAGCTAGCAGGCCCCCCACTGTGTGTGGACAGGGAGGGGACATGTGCCAAGAAGAGGGAGGACAGATGGCCACCCGCGTTCTGCAGACATAGAATTTACCTGACATCACAGTGTAAGAACCAGAGCTGGGAACCAAGGCCAGTCTGTCATGCCACAGAGTCTGTCCCCTAAGCCCCTTGGGACACTGCTGAGCCCGAGGCTGGTCCCCTAGAGTTCAGAGGAGCTGCAGAAAAACCCCAGTCCTGACCCCTAGGAAGGTAGGTGTCTGCCCTGCTCTACACTTCCCTCAGAGGCCTCGCTGACTGAGTCTGTCCAGACAGTCTCCAGGCCTCACAGCCCAAGCAGGTGTTAGTAAATTAGCCCTGATGATGGGGACATTTGCCGAGGGAATTGGGGAAGCTCTAAACAGTCACTGGAGTAAGTCGGCACACACACAGTGATGTGCCAGGCTTCCCAGTGCTGTGCATCTCCTCCCAGAGCCTTCTTCTACAGGGAGGCCCAGGACCATTGCATTGTTCCCCAGTTGATCAGGTGACCCCATAGGATGCAGGAATGTTTTGGAAACCACTAGAGAGGACCCTCTGTGCATAGATAGGAAGCTAAGGTGAGGGAGAAAAATGCCCCACAGATGAGGAGAATGGGTAGACCCAGGGCCCAGGTCCTAGGGGGCAATCGGCAAGCTCCAGGCACACCTGGCTAAGCACAGGCCAAGTTCATCCTCCAGGAAGGACACAGCTCTGGGTGCAAAGGGCACAAGTGACAAGGGGTGTAACTTCAGACAGGCATAGTTCATTCACTCACTTCTTCATCCAACACACGTTTACTGAGTGCCTACTGTATTCCAGGGGCTGCTCTAGGCTCAGGGGCAGGGTAAACTACAGAACAAGACAAGGGCAAGTTTCTGTCCCCAGAGAGAGGAGGCTCCTAAGAGGTGGAAACAGGGGCATGTCTGTCAAGAGATCCTAGAAACCCAAAGCCAGATAGGAGGGACATAGTGTTCCCTTTTTCCTGCTCTCTAGTGCCTCACGAAGCGGTAGGACCCCACGGGTGTGTATAGCATGATTCAAGGCTAACCTCTGTATTTTCCAGGATGTTCTGAGGAGAAATTGCAGTGGGCTGCCCATGTCTGTGGTCCCTGTCATAAATACAGGACCATGGGGAGCCACAGCCTCTAGGTGGAGCCAAAATGCACCGCTACAGGTGGGTACAAGGGACAAAGGGAAGGAGAAGAGGACCCCAAGTAGCGGCGGCATGGGATAGGCCTTGGAATCTCACAGACTTGGATTCAATGCCACCCCACTGCTTCCTGCCTGTGCAGCCCTAGAAAAGGTACTTACCTCTCTGAGCCTCGGTCTGTCGTCAGCAAAGAGATTTGAATGGATGGGCTTCAAGCTCTGACTTTTTCTAACTTTTGAGTGGCAGGAAGTTGGGACATTGAAGCTAATAAGACCCAGCTCAGCACACAACAGGAAGATACATGCCTCCAGCGAGACATTGCCCAGATAGATAGAAGGGAGAAAGATGGCAGAGAGACAGTGTTCGTGTGGCCACATACTTACAGAAAGAAAAGACCACAGTGTCTAAAATCCCGGCTTTTGACTCTGCGTGGGACATTCCCGTCAGAGGCCATGGGACAGGAAAACAGAGCAATGACATCCAGTTTGAAATGAAATCAGCTCACACCTCTAACAAACAAGGAGCTGCCATCTACAGCCCTATGTCTCTAATGCACATTCTCAGTCCCAGAGGTGCGCGTTTAACATTTGGCCCCATTTCCTTCCATATTTTTCTATCAGCTCTTGTGGCATAGTCCTTATTGATCTGCAATGTATAATTTAGCATCCCAGGGGTCTTTTATAAACTTCGTATTGTAGCATTAAGTATTTCCCATTTAGGATAAGTGTAAACAATGTTTTCACTGCCTGCAGAATATTCTGGATGGTTCACCAATTAGATTGTTCTTATTTCATTTTTATCTCGTGTGTGGGCTATTCTAAGAACATGGTGGTAAATATATTTGTCTCTCAAAGTTTCAAAAAGGAGCTTGCAGGACCTTTTAATGAGTCTATGCCTCATTTAAACAATACAAAATATAGATGTGCAATTGGTCCATCGAACAGGTTGCATCTGATGAAGACACAAACAGAGCTGATGGCATACTCTCCCAGCTCTGCCTTCCCACCTGCTCGGGCTGCCTCACACCTGCTACTCCCCTCAGGGACATCCCGGCTCTGAGGAATCCTGGCTCTGTGGACCCTGTAGGCATGAGGACTCCAGAGCTCATCCTGTCTACCCATCGGCATTGGCAGGGGCAGCCGGGATGGCCACACACCTGTTCCTCTCTATCTCAACCAGACATTGGGAAACCCCGGAGAAGGCGGGAAGGTGGCCGTGTGATCTTCTTCTTTCCTCCCAGCCCTGCCAGGATCTCAAAGCCCAGGGCTACTAGGCACGCTGTCAAGTTCAACTTCGCATTCCCAGTCTCCATAATGCCTAAGACAAAAGAATGGAGAGGGACATGAGAGGATGAATGGACCTGCAATCCCTGCTGAAGGGACCTGTTGTCCTATCAGACAAAGGGTCCTCAACATGCCCCACCCGGCCATGCTAGCCAGGCAAGCCGGGGACTCCTAGGTTCTGAGCTGCAGTCTGGATCTGACAGCCTCTTACAAAAGGTCAAGGCTGTGCTGACGCTGATGCCTCTGGCCATGGAGGTCCTCACCATGCACCTTTTAATTGTGAGGGGATGAGACCTTTGAAAGAGCAGGCAATACTTTCTTCATTCTTCCCAGACCCCACCCACCTGCCCTATGACCCTAGTTCAGACCAGTTACATCACCAATTGAACTAATTCAAAGGACTTATAGCTGGAGCCAGTAAAAACAGAAAGACTACTGACTCCCAAGAAGCAGACCCCTGGCACCAAAGCACATGTGCACACACACACACACACACACACACACACACACACACACCAGTTGTCAACAATAGATATCAAAGGACACACAGGATTCTGAGCAGGAGAAAGAGCCCCAGTGTGGGGAATGAGAAAGGAGGGGACTCATCAAATGTGCACAAACGCCCTCATGCTCTTCCAAGCCACCAACCCCAACCCCAAGGTCCCCAAGACTGCCTCCTCATGGGGTTCTTGCCTCAGCCCACAGGGAGCTGAACAGGCACCCCAAAGTACCTGTATTCTTCCATAAGTTCCACCCACCTACCCATTATGACCACCCCAGACACCGTCAGAAGCCCCCCAAAATCCCTCACCCCACTCCCACTCCCGCCACGTGCTCCTGTTACATCACGTGCTTACCTTTGTCACAGCCCTGGACAGCTGGCAAGGTATGTCCCCTGCCAGCCAGACTTCAAGTTCTGCTGACAGGTGCCTTCTCACCCCCAGCACAAGGGACAGACCAGGCCTGGTGTTGGGTACCTGTTACTGTGAACACATCCTTGACAGATACACCTTAAAGGAAGAGGGATTTCCCTGGACACATAGTCCAAAAGGTTCAGCCCATGCCCTTCAGCTCCCACGGAAGAGCACGGCAGTGACAACAAGTTGAGGAGGAGACCTCACAACAGAGAGAAAGCAGAGAGACCCCTGTGGCCTGCTTCCTCCAGCTAGATCCTGCCCCCTGGAGTCCCTACAACCTTCCAAAATATTGCCACAAGCTGTAGGCTTTGGAAACATTCCTGATCCAAACCCCATGCAGGATTTTGGACAATTTCTTCCACTTTGTCCCCCCAGGCTGGGCCAAAGCAAACCACCAAAGCACAGACAGAAAAGGAGGGGTGAAGGGAGCACAGTGGGGCGACCTCAGTCTCTGCTGACAATGCCATCAAAATAGGTGACAGAAAAGGAAGGGATGAAGGGTGCACAATGGGATGACCTCAAGCTCTGCAGACAATTCCGTCAAAATGGGTATGCAGTCAGGAAACGGTGCCCAGAGTTGCAGTATCTCCATCAGCCAGCCAAGAACAGAGCCACAGAAAATGGACCTTTGGAGGAAGGAAAGATCCTCTGCCATCTTGCAACACGGTTCCAGAAGCTGTCAGTCACCTGGGGATCATAGGCCAGGTCCTCAGCTTCTTGTGGCCTCAAAGGAGATGTGGTATATAGCAAAGCCTTCAATATGGCAATGTCATCTGGGTATAGATGCCAGAGGAAAGTTCCATGTACATACACAGGCATGCAGAAGACTTACCCAGGATGTGTGTGTGTGTTTATAAAAAGAAAGAATGTGATTATATCTATGCATGAACGTGTGTGAGTATAACTGCGTTGAGTAGGTGTATGTGTGTGAATGTATGAGTGTGTATCTGTGTGTGAGAGTGTGCATGTGCTTGTGTGTATAGACATGTGAGTAAGTACGGGTGGATGTGAGTGCATAGATGAACATGTGTATGTGATTGCATGTGTATGAATGTTATGTGAGTGTGCGTGTATAGGTGTGAATGTATGAGTATGTGTGACTTATTTGAGTGTGTGTAGGTGTGTGTAGGTGAGCATATGTGTATAAGTGTGTGTGACTGTGTGTGCATAAATGTGTGTGAGTATATATGTACATGTAAATATCTGAGTGTGTGTCTATGTCTCTACGAGAATGTGTATAGGTGTGTGTGAGTGTGGGTGGGTTGTGCAGGTATGTAAGGGGTGAGTGTGAGAATGTGGGTGAGTGTGTCTGTAGGTGTGCATGTTTGTGTTTTTGAGTGTGTAGGTATCGGTATGTGAGTGTGTGAGCGTGTGTATGTACATGGAAAGGTGTACGTATGTGTGGGTGTGGATGTGTGGATGTATGCACAGGTCCATGTGCAGTTGGAGGCCAGAAGAGAACACCGAGCATCCTGTCATATCCCTTGCTCCCTACCTTATTCCTTTGAGTCTGTCAGGGAACCTAGAGTGAGGCTGGCTGTAGGCAAACCCTAATTATCCTCCTATCTGCACCCCAGCCCCGCAGTGCTGGTCCACACCCAGCTTTTTTATGTGGGTGCTGTGGATCCAAACACAGTCCTCATGCTTCTTAGGAGCACTCTGACCCACCGAGCCATATCCCCAGCCCTAGAATTTCTATAGGGAGAGAAAAAACTGAGGGAATCTAAGTATCTTTCAAAAGTGATTTAAGGAAAAAATATGCTGGGCCACAAAACATGATGTAAGGCTCTGTTTTGCTTTTTAATGAGGTCCATGCTCCGTATGTACTGACACAGAGCGTTGTCTGGGTTGTTACTGGCGGGGGAAAGGGAGATGCGCAAACATGCATATTGCATGATACCTTTATGTTTCGTAAAACAGCCATTAAAAATGCATGTGTCTGTGTGTATGGAGAGGCATGGAAATGGTCCATGAGGATCGCTTGCCGCCCTGAGAACAGCAGTTAGATGGACGGGATTCAAACGTGGGGGAGCCAGGCCAGGGAACTTTTTTTTTTATTCTAAATTGTTCCACTCTGTAACAAAGAGAGTATATGCACATAGCACTTGCATAATTGGTGGGTGGGGTGCATGGCAGCCTTGCCAAGAATAGTGGGAGGACTCCCCAAGAACCAGCCGACCACCTAAAAGGGACCCGCTCAACAAGCGCTGGTGCCTTTAACAAAAGGCTGCCTGGCAGCTGCTGAGGAAAATGGGACAGATCCAAGTGGGAAAATGTTCTCAAAAGCTGCAAAATGATGCTCAGAGTGCAAGCTGTGTTTTTTTTTTTTTTTTAAGAAAGACAGGTTATTCTGCACCTGGAAAAAAAAAATACCTTCCAAACCTCTGTGAAGAGGGAGCAGGAGAGCTGCCCTGCACTGAAACCAGTGGCCTTGAGAAGCACCCCAATACTCTAGATTCTTTACCTAGCCTTGAAAAGGACACCAGCAGGGACCTGGGGACATGGCTCAGAGGGTAAAGGACCTGAGTTCAGATCCCCAGCATCCATGTAAAAACCCAAGGATGGCAGTACACCCCTGTTGGGGCGGCAGAGACAAGAGAACCCTTGGAGCTCACTAGGTTCCAGATTCAGTGAGAAACCTTTGTCTCATTCTGGGGGAGGGGACATTTAAAATTCTCACATACTTCTTTCTTGAATTTTAACAGTAAGCTAAGATCACTCTGTGTGTGTGTGTGTGTGTGTGTGTGTGTGTGTGTGTGTGTGTGTGTGTGTGTGTGTGTGTGTGTGATGCTGGGGATTGAATTGAACCTCAGGCCTCACCTATGCTTGTCAAATACTCTAACAGTGAGCTACATCTCCAATCATTTGGGTGACAGGGTCCTACAAAGTTACCCAGGCTGTCCTTGAACTTACAATCCTCCTGCCTCAGTCTCCCAACTCGCTGAGACCTGTGCCATCAGGCCCCTCCTACTATCGCATTTAGAAAACTAATAAAGGGTCTGGGATTGTAGCTCAATGGTACAGCACTTGCCTGGAATGTGTTTGGCCCTGGGTTCCATCCCAAGCACTGCAAAACTAAATCTGAAAACTAAAAAGAGACCAACCAACCTCACTGTGCCTGTGATAGCCCTATCCTTCTGGGCTCACCCCCCCGGCCCTGTCTTGGCTGTCACTGGCTACAGCCTTTGAGGGCACACACACGACGGCTGCCAGCTCCTCCCCGACAACACTGCCACCGATTCTAACACTGTGATTGTGAAAAAGCATGTATAAAATGAAACAGGCTCCCTCCAAACACACGTCCCCTCCCTGCCAAGGGCTCAGGACCAGGGGGACCAGAGGGAGGTGGGTGACAAGCATCCTCCTGTCTCCTGCCTACACTCTGTGATTTAATATCATTTTGACATTTCTCCAACTGAGTGGCAGCCAGGGCTCCAGTCGCATGAAATCAGGCAGATAAAAGCCAGAGCAGAGGGCGCTGAGACCTTGGCTCCCTGTCATTTTGTCACCAGCTCTCCCAGAGGAGAGCCGGCGCATTAAGCCGCCGAAGTCAATAACGAAATAGATCAGGGATGAAGGTGGAAAGAGATTGAGAACCCACAAAATTGCTCTTTGCTCAAGAGTCCCAGGGAGAAGGGCCACCAGGGGGCTTCTGTGCAATTGTGCAGGGGAGACCCTGGGCTGCTGGCAGTGGAGTTTGGGGTACCATCCCATGATCTGAGCATCTGCTATGCACATGGCCAGGATGCCACCACAAACAGGAGAGGCGAGGCACCAAACACCGGCAGCCATCGCAATCGTCTTAGCTCTCTTACCCTGTTACTATGACAAAAACACCCCTACAAAAGTCGCTCACAGGGGAAAGGGTTTTGTTGTAGTTCACGGTCCGGGGCACAGTCCATCATGGTGAGGACATCAAGGCAGCAGGACCCTGACACAGCTGGCCACACAGTGTCCACCCCAGTTAGAAGGGTGCATCGGATGCACGCCACTGCTCAGCTCCTTTCATCCATTTAAGCAGTCAGCACCCATCCCAGCCAGGGAACGGTGCCTCCTGCAGCCGACTGGTTTTCCCACCTCAGTTACCATACTCCAGATAATCCCTAATAGGCATGTTCCAGGGTCTTTTTCCCAGGTGGCTCTAGGTTTTGTCAAGTTGACAATTAGCTTCAACCATCCCAATGACAGGTTTGTAGTAAAATAATAATAAATATGTAATCATCACTGCTTGCTTTTTTATTGATGCCCTAAATTCTCAATATATTTTTTAATTTCATACTCAAAAATACCCTCTGAAGGGCTGAAGAGAATGGTTAAGAGCACTTGCTGCTCTCCCAGAGAACCCAGGTTCAATTCTCAGCACCCACATAGCAGCTTCACAACCATTTATAACTCCAGTTCCAGGAGATCTGATGCCCTCTTCTGGCCTCTGTAAGTACTGCATACACAGGGTACACATACATGCAGGCAAAACACCCATGCACATATATACTTTTTTATTTTTTTTTTTTTTTGGTGTTTTCGAGACAGGGTTTCTCTGTGTAACTCTGCAGCCTGTCCTGGAACTCTCTCTGTAGATCTGGATGGCCTCAAACTCACAGAGATCCATCTGCCTCTGCCTCCCAATTGCTGGGATTAAAGGCATGTGCCACCACCACCCAGCAAAACATATGATTTTAATATAAAAAGAAAAAAGATGCTTTTTAATACAAAAAAAGAAAAACAAAAAATGCTTTTGTAAATACAAAGCAGGAAAAAAACACTTTATAATACAAAAGAGAAAAAAACACTTTTTATACAAGAGATTTAATACAAAAAAAAGAAGAAAAACACTTCTGCTAACACAGAAAAGAAAAAAACACTTTTAAAAAAATAAAATAAAAAAATCTCTGAAGTATAATCTTGGGGAAAATGTGAGGCTCTCAGGAGCTAAGAAGGCTCCCACTGTGAAGCATTCAGTGGTATACAAAGCTTTGAACCCAGACCTGCCTGTGTGCACCCATCTGTCTGTCTACAGCCCACACTCTGAGCAATGCAGCCTTGCTCCTTCATGGAACCTGAGCCCCAAGACCCCCCCCCCTTGAGCTCTATGTGACTGTACTTCAATCTCCTGCTACTAGGAGCCTGATCCAGCCTGCTTGGGGCTTCCCTTGAACGAACACTGGAAAAGGTGGGAACACTTTTAATCTGCCCACTGAGAACTTTGTGCTGAGCTGGGGGGTTTGGCTGAGGACAGCCGGAGCAGGTGCCTACTCTCAGGGTAGTCCAACAGGATTCAGACACTGAGAAAATCGGGGGGGGGGCTGGTTTTGGTATTTTTGGTTTTGGTTAGTTGGTTGGTTATGGTTTTGGTGGTGGTGGAGGTGGTGGTAGTGGGTTTTTGAGGGGGTTGTGTGTGTGTGGTTTCTTTTGTTTGGTTTTGTGTGGGTGTGGTCAACCTCAGATGTCCCTCCCAGGAGCCATCAATCTTGTGTTTTGAGACAGGATCTCTCACTGGGACCTGGGGTTTTCCTGGTGGGCTAGGCTGGCTGGCCAGTGACTCCCAAGGATCCTCTTGTCTCCATGTCCCCAGTGCTAGGATGACAAGCGCTTGCCACCAAGCCTTTCTTTTCACATAGATATTGGAAATTAAACTCAGGTCCCCACGCTTGCTTGCACACTGGAGCCACCTCCCTGCCCTATGCTTACTTGCTTCTGGTTTATTTTTTTTTTCCTAGTTCGTTCTTTATTAACTTCACATACTCGTGGGGTAGTCTGACAGTTCCCACACACACATACAGCACACACTGATCAAACTCAACTTTCCCCAACCCCCCTCCCACCCGCTTCCCAGCCTTTAGTGATCATCGCCCTTCTACATTCGGGTCCACATTTTCTTTCTATGTATGAGAGCAAACACATCCCACCAGCCTATCGGCGTGTGCTTATTACTCTTAGCATGAAGTCCTCCAATCTCATCCATTTTGCTGCAAATGATTGGATTCCATTCTCCTTTGTGGCTGAATTACAGTCCCTTTGAATATGAGGACACGTTCTCCTTCTTGCAGTGGTGGGCACCTGGGTTGATCCTGATCGCAGCCATTGCGCACAGTGCTGTCCTGAACAGGGGCAGAGGTCGCCTTAGTTTGCCAGATTCCTTTGCCAAGGTCCCTTCCATGACAGCGGGTGGATTCCCAGAGAGGAGGTGATGCATGAAAGTCACCTCAACCCTGCCAGTCCTGGGCCACTGCTCCCTCCATCCCTCCTAAGTGACATTGTCACGATACCTTGGCAGAGTCCTGGGTATGCAGACCAAACCCCACTTTGAGTGACGCGGTGCCGGGCTGCTGGTTTTGCTCTATCTTACTTTATTTTTCTTCCCAACCAGCTGATCTGACAGCACATCAATCAGTTTGAGCTCCAGGCTGCAGCCGGTCCTCCATCTCTCTCCACCTGCCAACACAGGGCTGCCCTGTCAAACCTCTCAGTGCCACGCCCTGCACTCTCCCCCAAGATGTATTGGGTCTACTTTGCCCCTCATCCAGTATTCTTAGTGAACAAGCACCCCTAAACTCCAGCAACCTCTGGTTTCCCCACACTTGCTTCTTCCTTCCAGAGGACCCAGGCTCTGTCCCGTCAATACCTCATTTTTTCCCCATCCGTACCACAAGACCCAGACAGAGCCCTCCCAGGTGTGCTCCCCTTCATCACTGAGAAGTCTCAGGGCCTGTGGCTCACAGAACAGGGCAGTTCATCCCTGTGCTGCCAGCCCAGGGTCAGCATATGGAGGCACCAGACTGCATCAGACCTGCCGGCTCCCAGTTCAGGCTCTGTTCATCGCCCTCCTTCCTCCCACAAGCGCTTCTAGCACCTTCCACACTCAGCCCTAGGATCACAACAACAAAGCAGAGAGGCAAGTCTTCTGCCCAATATTCTGGGACCAATATTCCAGCGGTCAGAGTGACCGCAGACTGTGAACCCACCAAGGTATTGAAACCCTCAGGCTGTGACAGGGAGATGCAAGGAGAAACAGGCATAGGAAGCTGTGGGAGAGAGTGACGCTCTCTCTGGGAAAGACTCCATCAGTACTGAGAAGACACAATAAGACAGACCTGGCATCTGTCCCTCCTGTCCCGGCTTGCTCCCCTCCCCCTACTCCCACAAGCTTCTGACACTTCCAAGCACCCAGCTGGGAAGCATGCCCTCTGGCCGGTGCCAGGCCAGTGTCTTTCTCAGTTTCTCCTTCACTTGCCCGAGCCTAGGGAGAGAATTTGACCTGCAGGCAATGGCTGTGTGGCCACACCCACTTCTCATAGCTTACAGGACCAGAACAGGACACCTGACCCTAGTCCCTACCTGCCATGTGGACAAAACAGAGATAAGGTTGGACCAGATGGATAGAGTGGGAAAGCATAGAGCTGGGAGCTCTGGCGCTCCCTTTACTATCTCATCCCCAGCTCAGCTTCTGGCTTTGACAAGAGTACACATGGCAGAAAAGACACCTCTACAGGCTACCCATGCTCCTCACCAGCTCCATCAACTCTGCCCCTCATCCTGGCTCCCTTTACCCCCAGGACTCCACGCCCACCATTGTCCTCTCTGGGCATCGTCTGGCCATGGCTGTAAAAGCAGACTACACTTTCATTTCCCAAACACTCAGACCCGAATAATCACACAGAAACCATATTTATTACAACACTGTTTGGCCGATGACTCAGGCGTATTTCTAGCTAGCTCTTACATCTTAAATTAATCCATTTCTATTAATCTATGTAATTGCCACGTGGCCATGGTGTTGCCTCATTTTCTACATGTCTTGTTTCATTTGCAGCAGGCTGGCATCTGTTTGACTCTTCCTGCTCTATCTAAACATCTCTGTTCAGATTTTCCACCTGGCTTTACTCTGTTAAGACATTGGCCAAAACAGCTTTATTCATCAACAAATAAAAGCAACACATAAACAGAAGGACATCCCACGTCACATGGCTGTGAAGGAAGGTAGGGAGTTAAGAAGACAAGACTTCAGCCTGAACATTAGGAAAGGTTGGGGCTCCGTTCACAAAGATGGGACAGCATAGGACAACCAGGCTTGGGGATTGTGGGGACAGTGGGCATCAGCTCAGTTTGAGATGTTTCCTTGAGACACGCACTGGACTATGAGGGGATGCTTAGAGCTGACTCCTTGGGTCACATGACCAATGGAATCTCCAGCACTAGGGTACCCTGATAAAAGGAGGAGGGAACGGAAGACTCGTGTCCTTGCAGGTGCCTAGCTGGGCGCCCTGTTCCCTGCACCTTCCTACAAGTCCTACAACCCAGAGGCAGGATCTACAGGAAGAAATCCTGCCTGTTTGGAATTCCAAGGCCTCTTGCTTCTAGCCCTGGGAGCCCCATCCTACTTGCAACCTTAAGCCATGAGCAGGCCTAGGGAATTTGTAGAGCTGTTGCCCTGGGAACCTCAGATCTGTACCTAGACACACAGAGATGGTCATACTTCATCTTTTTCTTCTAATGAATCAGGGTGGCTTTGTCAGAGCTGAACAGCAAGGAGGGAGCAGTATATACAGATGTCCAAGCTCTGACACCTGACCTCTAACTCTGTGGGATCATTGGTCCCTCTGGGTCCTCCACTGCCCAGCGGAAGGTTACCCCGGTACCAGCTGCTGCTCTCAGAGCCGTGGGTGTCTGTTCCCAGCACAGACAATAGAGGTCTCTTTGCTCTTTTTTTTTTCTTTTCTTCTTTTCATTTTCTGTCTCTTTTCCCTGGTCTTGATGTCTGTAATCTGGGAGATCTGAGGGGTAGGCCTCTGAATGATGCCACCGCCCTCCTTTAATCAGGACTAATTCCTCTGTCCCAGAGTCCAGAGACCGGGCTGGGAGGACAAAGACAAGAAGATACTGACCATAATTATCTCTTCTCTGCTCTGTGGAAACTGGAATGTGAGACCCAGGTACATTCTTCCCCAGGAGCTGTAGTAGGTGAGAGCCTGGGGGCCAGCTCACCAGGAGTCAAACCAAGAGCCAGGGAGAGCTTGAGGAAGAACTAGGGTTCCCTAGATGGGCTGGAGCCAGCCTGGATCCTCTAGTAAGAAAATATACCCTAGGCCTTGAAGGGAAGGAAGGAGAAAAAGTAGGAAGGGGAGAGGGAGGGAAAAGGAGAGAAAGAAGTAGGAAGAAAAGAGAAGGGAAAGAGGGACAGAAGGGAGAGAGAAGAGAAGGGAAGGGAAGAGGCAAGGCAGGAAGAAGGAAGAAGGAGGGTATCCCCAGTGAGAAGGTAGGCAGAGGAGTCCTTCTCTATGGAATGAAGAGTATTGGCTTAAGCTCTGGCCACACAGACACCCTCCCCAGCAGCAGGATGACTAAAACCCCTGGAAGACAGCCCTGGCCCCTCCTCCAGGACCCAGTCACCCAACCCCTGAGTGACAGACAGGTGGAGCAGAACTCGGGCTTACAACCCTAGGGCCGCACCTCAGCGCTTCACAGCTCCCAGGATCCTATAGTAATCTACAGGAGAGCAAGCACAGGCTGGGGAGAGCGGGGAGGGTGGCTGTTGTGTGGTTGGTTGTCAGGGGTTTTTCCCTGTTTCTGTTCGGGGATGGGGATGGAACTCGGGGTCTCACACATGCTAAGCACATTCTGTACCCCGAGCTGCACCCTCAGCCTTGACCTTGTGTTTTTTACCAGCCTAGGCCATAGTCATGTCTGGGGCCTGGTCT
Source organism: Ondatra zibethicus (assembly GCA_004026605.1). NCBI lineage: Eukaryota > Metazoa > Chordata > Mammalia > Rodentia > Cricetidae > Ondatra > Ondatra zibethicus. The sequence goes on from PVIU01006890.1 coordinate 66,380, forward strand.
TTTAGCCTGCACACAAGCTGGAGAAAAGAAGGAAGCGTTGACTCAAGAAGCCCACTCACCGGGTGTGGAGGAGACAAGCAATTGTTGTCTGTGTTGGTAGACGCATGCATGGAGGATGGATGCATGAATGGATGGTGTATGCAAATATGCATGGATGATGGATACATGGATAGATGGTGTGTGCAAACATGCACAGAGAGTGTATGTGTGGATGGATGAATATGTGTGTGGAGGATGGATGTGCAGTTGGATGGATGTGTGCACGTGTGTGTGGATGGATGAATTGAACGAATACAGGAAGAAATAATGAGAGGAAGAAAGGATGGACAGAGTGAATAAGGGACCTTTAGATTACTAGATAGGTGACATCTGAGTGAATGAGGCTAAGTCCCAGAGCTCCTCTGAGGCTGAGCTGACACTATACCAATCTGGCTGTGTGGTCCCCACTGCCAGTTCTGCCTTAGGCTAATGCCATGTCCTGGACTCCCAGAAGACTAGGCCTCTCCACCAAACCCTACCCCTAAGCTGACAAAACCCAGGCCTACAATCAGAACCTTGCTGGATTTGTCATGGAATATTTTCCTCTTGATCAATCAGCGGTTTCCGAGGTGGTTGGCTTGCTTGGCTACCTGCCACTAGAAGGCTGGAGAGTTACCATACACATTGGTGGTCTGCTATGCTCTGGGCAAGACAGCAAAGAAGATGATTGAAGAGTTATTTCCCAAACCTGAGCCACAGGTGGACCCTCCCAGACATAGCTGGGCCCAGAGACATCTGGTCTACAGTCACCAGGAGTTAGCCCAGCTGAGAGCAGGGGGTTCTCAAGGAGTATCAGATGCCCATCTAAGACACATACACATCTCACCCACCCACGGAGCAGCCCTGTCAGTGACCAGAGAGTGAGGACCTACTTATGTCTACTCAGGAGAAAAGTGACCAGGTCATCCAGGCCCAGCCAGTCACCCATCTCTCGAAGTCACTGCCTTCTCAGGGACAGACACAAGGGCCCTTTACATGCCCATGGCCATGGCAGGACCAGCCTTGAGCTCAGGACCCAGACAATAGCTCACAGCCTCCATGTTCAGTCAAAGCCACCAGAGGACAGGTTAGAGCCCTGTGGCCTCTTTATGCTACAGTAGGCCCCAGGATGCCAAGATTGGTACAGTCACAAGCACAACCAGAGGAGACAGAGGCAGCTCTTGGTTTCAACAAAGAGGGCAACTCACGGGCCCCTGAGCTTTGTAGGATCCCAGAGAACTTGGACAAACCTGTTCTTTGGAGGCCTAAGGGAGAGGGGACCCAGGAAATCGAGGAGTTGGGGGAGGCTGCCCCATGAGCCTTACTTGTCACCAGGCGCGGCGTGGCATGCACCCGTATGTTGTCATGTTGACCCTCACAACATGATCCCACTTTTCAGATGGGAAAACTGAGTGTCTGAGGGACGTGGTGTACCCGTCACCATCTGTTTGGTGGCAAGGCCCAGGTTCTACTCAGGCCTGTCCAGCTCTTGATGGTCCTTGAGCCTTAGAAACCACAGACAGGAAATGGCCAGCAGCCCCATCAGGCAGAGCACTAGGAATGGGGCAGGACCGAGGATGGAGAAGCTGAAGCTCAAACCATGGCGTTGCCCTGCTGAGATGTGTGGCCTATCAACCTCCACTTACTCATCTTTGGTGTGAAGAATGCCACCCCCCCCTCCGGGCACCTGTGTGCCTGGCAGGTCACCATCCAGGGACAGATGAGTCTGGAGCGGAAGCTTACCAAGCCAGGCTTCCCACCATGACATCTGCCTACTTAGAATCTCCTGGCTCCTGCTTCTTTTGTGCATCTTTCCCCTCCCCCTCTGCCCATCTCTGCCTTTATCCCTTCATCCCTCTTCCCATCCACCTCTCTATTTATCCCTCCATCCCTTCCCCATCACTCCCTCCTTCCTTCAGTCACTCCATTCCTCCCCAGAACTTCAATCTCCCCCTCCTTCCATCTTCCCTTCCGTGCCTCCCATCCCTCATTCCATCCATCCACCCATCCATCTAGTCTTCCTTGGAAACCCAGAATTGCTCTGTGCCCAGCTCTGAGCAGAGCCCAGCCAGGAAGATGACTCTGCCGCTGACCAAAAGGCCTTTCCAACACAACCAGAGCATCTCCAGGCAGGAGGATGACTGAAGGTTGAGACCTTAACAACTGTCACCTTCTCTCTTCCCCTTCTGGTGGAATCCTGAGAAGGCGCCAGGAGAGAGCAGGCCTTGGGTAGGCTGAGAAAACAGCCACAGTTGCGGCCATGTCCACAGTCTGAGGGGTGGCCATCAGAAAGGAGAGCGCGGACCCTGGCTAGGCTGGGACCATGGTTGTGGCTAAGTCCATCAGAGAGAGGCCAGAATGTTGAATGGCGATGCAGACTTTGGGCTTGTCCAAGGACCAGGAAACGGCCCAGAGTGACTAGATAGTTTCAGACTCTCTCCTCATCCTGAGGTCCCCCCATCATCCTTCCTAGGGGGTGACTTCATTTCCTTGTATGCAGAGTCTAAACTTCTAAACAGGCTACTACCCAAAACTCCAGACACTCAAGATTTCTCAGTATCGCAGCCATGCCCCACACTCTCTTGAACATGCTTCTTTGCATAGGAACACTGATGGGGGCCCTGGTTTCACATGGGTCAGCATCCTGGCTGTCTCATCCCAGGACCCTCCTGCCCACCCCTCAGCTCACTCCTCACTGCACCAAGACTGAGATCCAGGTTCACGGGGACCTCCGAACCCACCCATCACTCTAAGTCAACACTCACATGGTAGCCAAGAGACCTCTAGCACAAGCCTGTTCCTGTCCCTCCTTAACTCACACCCTGCACAGTCCAGGCAACTTGAAATTCTCCAGCACCTCCAGCACAACGCAGATCCAGGGACCACAGTGTTGATCTTCCAGACCACCTGCCACAAAGCCACAGTGAGGCTGAACCATCCCCACTCCCTTCCTGCATCTTCATTGCTGGACTAGTCCTGGTCCTGCAGCCCCTGGTCCAGTATCTCTTCTGTCAGGCAGGTGTCTGTGTTCCCCACCCACAACCTGAGCACACTTTACAGTACATATGCATACTAGTTTCTCTGTACCTCCAAAGCACCACAAAGCCACCAACCGTAGGTATATTATTCAGCTCATGCCAGGCACACAGCAAGAAGGTTGATTGCTGTTTAACAATGGTGGAGGATAGAAGATGGAGGACAGATAGATGGATGGATTGATGGAATCATAATATATGAAGGGGTGATTGGGGAGAGGGAGAGATGGTGGGTATTGAATGGATAGAGGACGAATGGTGGATGGATGGTAGTTGGATAGATGATGGATGGATGGATGGATGGATGGATGGATGGATGGATGGATGGATGGACGGACGGACGGATGGATGGAAGATGGTGGATACCTAGGGCTGGTTCACAGACCCAGAGATTTCCCTACAGTCACACTCACACCACCCACCAACAGATCATCACTAGAGGACAAGCTCCTCCCGTAAGCCAAAGTCGGCCTGCACTCTGCAGAGCTGACCACTCTTTCTGATTGCTCCTCACAGTCATGTCCCTGTGCAGTGAGCCCTGTGGCCTCCGCCTACTGTGTCACCACCTAGTAGGTGACAAGTGGACCCTGCACCCAGAGTATGAGGTACAGGGAGGCCCCTGGTGGGAACTGCTCTTGAACGCTCTGCAGAGAAGAGTGTTGAGTCGCTCGTCCCTTCCTCAAAGGAAGCCGTGGGTGATCTCACCGGGGCAGGCCCACAAGCGCCTGCTGCCACCTTGAGTCACACTCCTCCAGCATTCCACCTTCACGTGCAACTCCTGCCACATCCACAAGCTGCTGCTGCCTTCCCATGTGACAGAGGAGGAAACTGAGTCTCAGAGACGTGGCCAGGACCCAGTCATGGGCAGAATCAGGCTGAATTCAAGCATTTGTCTCTAGGACACACAGACACCGCCAGAATTCCCTCAAGTTCTCCTGACCTGCCTTCCCCTCCCCCGCACCCTCTGCATATGTCACTTCCTGTTCCCTTTGAACAGACCAGAAATGGGCTCATTTTCCAATTGACCTCACCCTGAGCAGTAATGTCCATGAAATAAAGCCTTGATGTGCTAATTGCATATTGGGTTTTTCTCTGATGCCCATTAAAATAAATATGTGGCTAGTAAAATAGGAAATAGGAAATGTTTGCCCATGCCTGACCTAGGAGTCCCTCTGCTATCCCCACTGAGCAGCCTGGGAGGCTCTGGAAGAGGGAAAAGGTAGAGAGAGAAAAGAAGAAATTGGGAGGAGTAAGGGAGGGAGAGGAGCTGGGAGGAAAGAATGGAGATGGGAAGAGGAACAGGGAAGGTAAGGAGGGAGGTGGGACCACATGGCAGGTGGGCAGGCCTAGCCTCTCCTGCCCAGCACACCCCAGGGCAGCCAGGTTCCTCTTTCTCATGAGAGGGCTCCACCTTGGCTGCTGCTCCTGGTTCGGACCAGCTGAACACAGGCCACATGAATTAAGGCCTCATGGGGAAGGGACTAAGAATGACCGTGGTGGCCCCTGATAATGGGCTGCAAGGACCTCAATACTTCCAGTTCCTGGAGGTCAGAGTCTCTATTTGAATCAGAGGAGGGGTGGGGACGGGGAGGAAGCAGCTCTCCCCAGACTCCTGCCTGGAATGAACACAGGAAACCACGCAGAGTAATCTAATACTGAAGAGCAAGAAAATCCTCCGGGGTAGCCACCTGCCCCTCTTCCAGCAGTGCCAGGGAAGAAGGAGGCAGTCAGGGAGGCCGGAGGAAGGAGGGAGACTGTGAAGAGCAAGGCGCCTGTTCTGGTTGTGGCCAAGTGGGAGCGGCCCAGGGGCAAAGCCAATAGGGACAGGACAACAAAACAGAGAAGCTGAGAGGCATGGTTCAAATCTCAGCACCTCTACTTTGTTCCTTTTCCCCTTGAGCCTCACTGACCCTCCTGTGAGACAGGGACATCCCACTCAGAGGGTCTCGGGAACCGATGTGATCGGTGTTTCCTCGAGCAAGGTTCAGCAAGCGGAAAGTATGAACAGCTATCCGTCAGTTTACACTCACTAATTACTATTTATGGAAATGCAGCATGAGCTGGCTGTTCTGTAACACTGAACGTTATATTTATTTCTGTTGTGTATCTATGTGTTCCTGTTACATTTATGCTGTGTATGATTGCATCTGGATATATAAATACAGTATGTATTTTACTATGTAGTGTGGGTTATAATCTACTATCGGTAGCCATTTACAAACCACTTCCTGTGACCACTACTGAAGGGACAGGAAACAAAGTGGGCAGGTTCCTCTGTCTCTCGGTCTCCTTAGGCATAGCGCTGTCTCACACCAGGACTTGGGACTTGGGTCAGTGATCCTCCATGTCACGTAATGTGGGGTCCCTCAGACACCTGTGTTTGGAAGGTACCCTGAAGACACAGCCATTGACCCGGAAGAACAAAGGAAGACAGAAGACATGAGGTCCACCCTTGGGGTGCTGCTTCTTGGGCCTCACCTCGCCTCAGCATTTGGGAGTAAGCCTTAAACTTGCAGAGGTGTGAAAAGAGACCCAGGGACAAAGAGATACCAGATGGGGTACCAGATACCCGCACCCCACGGACCTCTTAGAGCCAGGGAGAGATGGGAAGTTGAGGGCTGGATGGAGACCTACAGCCATGATGCCTTGAGAAGAAATGGCACTGTCCTCCCAGAAGCCGTAGCAGGAGTAAAGGGTAAGATGAGGCATTACAGGTAGGTGCCTGCCTCCCTCTGTCAGGACAGAGCTCAGCTCAAAGACCACACTTGAAGCTTCCTCCCGCTCCTGGACGACAGCCCCATTCCTGAGCTGATGGTGCCATCTGGTGGCCATATCCTCCATAGCAATTCCAGGGATTGAAATTTTAAGACCACATTTGTTTGGCTTCCGACTGTGTAGTTTGGAGGTTAATGCTTGACCTCTCTGAGCCTGGCGGGGGAGGAACCTCAGTGAGGGAGAGCACAATGCCCACCACACCCTGCAGGCTGTCTTACTCCTGTCTCTGCTTCGTGGGTCGAGTTCCACCCCCAGCCTCAAAGTGGCTAGGTAGCCAAGGGTGACCTTGAACTCCAAATCCTCCGGACTCCACCTCCCAAGTGCTAGAATTGCATTCTCTTGGTGTCACAGTCGGACTGTATTTGGTGCTAGAGATGAACCCAGGGCTTTGAGTGCAGCTAGGCAAGCTGTTCACCAACTGCGCTCCGACCCAAGGTTCCTGTCCTCATTCATGTTAATCTCCCAGGCATCTGCAACAGATGTGGGACTGGAACCCTGCACATATCCCTTTCATTGCAAAAGATATTTGTCCAGGAGAAAATCATGCAATTAAAAAGAGGAGACACACAAAAGAATCCCGCTCAAGGCCCACCACCCTCCCCCTGCCAAATCCTGGGACCAATTGCATTTGTGAGAACAGGACTCTTCACCAAAACTGGGTGAGCCACGTGCTCCAGGGCCAGGAGATCCCACTGGAGCTGGAGCCCCAGGAAAGAAAAAAAATTTTTTTAAAGTACTGATCACTTTAGGCCTGTGCATCTATGTGAAATTCAGAAAAGCAAAAACAGAGATATGTTTCCCTTAGAAAAACCCCGCAAGTCACTTGGGTTCTGTTTTGCTGAGGTTTGTGTATAGCCTTGGATTAATCAAATCTAGATTGGATTGGCGAGAGACAAGGAAAAGATGGTTGTTATGAGGAAGACCTGTAGCAGACCTGGGGAGATGAAAGATGAATCAGTGCTAGGGTTTAGAGAAGAAAAACCCCAAGAGGCTACCCCTGCTCTCCCCAGAACCTGAGGTGGAAAGGTAAGTGCTAGAAACACCAAGAAGGATGAGTCACACAGGGTCCCCATCTCCACCCAGCAGGGACATCTGTGGCTTCTGCCCTCCAAGTCCTCAGCCTTGGCAAGTGGTGACAGTCCCCCCTCGGTGGAACCACTGCCTAGCTCCTCGGTCCTTATGTGACCTTATGCCCCTGACACCCGACTGCTCCACACTCTGTGGATGAGCCGAGTCCCAGGCCTGAGTGGCCTGTCAGGGCATGGAGTTCCTGACCACAGTAATAGGTCGTGGACAGGTAGTGTCCAGTCAGAGTCAGTGAAGCCAAAGCCTGTGAACTTGGAGCTCTCAAAGAAGGTGAGCTGCAGAGCTGTTGGCATCTTGGGGAGAGGGCTGCTCGAACAGAAGGTGGTCAGTCGGAGTGGAGACCAGAGCCAAGAACAAAGAGAAATGGGGCCCAATAACATTGCTGAGCATAGGGCCTTCAGGCATGGGCCCTGCAGTTACTGTCTTAGCTGAACACTGTCATCAACAATCCAGAACCTTGGTCATCTGTCCCAACCACTGGCCCCTGAGGCCATCTCCTGAGAAACTGGCCAGCTGCTTCCCTCATCTGCATCCCGTACTCTCCTGATGCAGAATTCTTCCTCGTGGAGCAGCCTGTTGCCAGCATGCACACACACGCACACGCGCACACACACACACACACACACACACACATATGCACGCACTCATGCACCCTCCATTTGCTGGGTCCATAGCAAGAACTGACCGGGTGGAGGCAGCTGCGGCCTCACACCAGGGGGTGCCTCTCCTGCCCTCCGCTCCGCGGTCCCTCCTGGCACTGGGCCTTGTCAATTTCCCTGGCTGTATCTTCTCTACCCCGCAACCTGCTTGGTGGGGTCCTCACGCACGGCCAGCACCCTAGCCTCCAGGCATGGGGCCCTGCTCCTCAAAGAACTGCCTGGCCCAGCTGTGAGCCTACGGGCTCCTAGAACGATGACAGATGAACAGTGGCCCCCAAGTCCGCTGAGAGTGTCCTGTGTGCTGAGGGGTGACGTTCATTGTCGGTAGGTGGGGGTAGTGGGGAAAAGCCAGTTCCTGTGCTGGCATCGGGTAAACCGGAAGGAATTTCCAACTGCTGCAATCACCAGGATGAGTCCCACGTGCCCGCAGAATGAGGACACAAACATTGTCTCCTGGGGTAGAGGGAGACCAGCCAGCAGCTCTCCCTGCAGGCCAAGGTCCAAACCAGCCCAAGGCTCTCAATGCCTTCTACCAACAGCCTTGCCTAGGATCCAGTAGGGTCAGTTTCAAAGGCCCTGTCCTTCCCTGGAGATGTGTGTGACATGGATGCTTGGTCCCTTCCACCTCCTGCCCCATCTAGTGTTTGCGGGAGGCATAACAAGTCATACTTGTACAACAGGGACCTGGAGATGTCCCCCTTTGCCCTGAAAGTCTCCAAGACTTCCTTCCCACCGCCCTCCAGATTAAACCCAAAGTTCAAGACCAGTTCATGGCCCCTACACAGTTTCTCAGGCTTCTTCCCAGCCCCTGGCTGCTCCCTGGCCCTGTGGCATTTACTCCAGGCTTCTTCCCAGCCCCTGGCTACTCCCTGGCCCTGTGGCATTTACTCCAGTCTTCTTCCCAGCCCCTGGCTGCTCCCTGGCCCTGTGGCATTTACTCCAGGCCTGCCTTCCCAGTCCAGGACTTCCCACATGCATCTCTCTCTGCCCCTCAACACATTCTTCCCACCTCCCTTGCCCCTCTATATCCATGCTGAGGCTGGCCTCTGCCAGGATGCCTTCCCCAGCCCCAGGCTTCACCAGCCACTGGAGTCACTGACCCCTACCACAGCCTGCTCTCCCACTCTGTAGCCCTGGCTCAAATCTCAAATCAAAGAGTTCTTTCTAATGCCTGTGGTCCTCCCCTACACAGTAAGTGCAAACTACCAGAGGCCACGGGGCATTTTCCATTTTATCCCCAGCACCTGGTGTGTACTCTGCCTTCCGCGTGGCTTCGTTAATGTGAAATGAACTCAGGCGTGCATGAGTGAGCCAAGCAATAAAGAATAGGCCATTGAACCTGGCTACTCAGTTCTCCTTCTCCTAAAGTCCTATACTCTTGCTGACCTCCACCCATTTCGTCATGTGCCTAATATCCTGGGTCCTCAAAAGGCTTTGCCTGGCCTCCAAGGCTCTCCCACCAAACCCACACGTGCCTAACAGGTCCTGCCCCATGTGTAACCAACCCTTGGCTCTCTGGAAGCCCTGGACACAAGAATCTTGTGAGATGGTACGGGGCACCAGTGAACAGTCAAGGATGCTAGAGTCTCTTGGAGCCAGGGAGCTGGTGGGGAGGGGCATTGATTCACACCCTGGGATCCTAAACCCTCCGCCCTCACCTCCCTGTGAGACAGCTCGTGGACGCTCAGAGCCTGGTAGCCACTCTGTGCCAGGCACAGGCAGTACCCGTGGGTGCTTCTCTAGCCATTTGCTTCTGTTTGGGGTCCTTGCAAAGTACCTGGGTCAAATCTCCATTGCACTGAGGAGGACCCAAGATCCATATTGGCCTGGGATCACACAACATTGGCAAAGCAAGGCTGTCAGCTCTTGTTTTCAGCTCTGTTCTTTCCCTAGCACCTAGACTAAGGCCCAGCCTAAATCCCCTGCATTTGTCGCATGACGGACTGAGAGGCAGCCACTGTCCTAAAAGCCTCCATGCTCACTCTCCCTGCTAGCTGAGCCCTGCAACCTTCGGGGTGGTGCTTCCCAAAACGCAGACGAGGCTGTCCAGAGAAACTGCCTGTTGAGTACCCAAGTGTTGGTGTCTGGAAGCCCTGGACACAGGCATCATGTGAGAGGGTCCAGGACTCTGTCAGAAAGTCCCCAGTGGCCTAAGTTCCTTATGAGGAACAGACATGGGGCAAGCCAAATGTCCATGCTGGGGTAGGCTCCTGGCCCATCCCAGAGTCCCAGCTAGCCCAGCCTGTGCAGGCCAGTGAGCCACGGAAGCTCATCAGAGTTGAGACTGGAGCATGTCCGCCCACATTTTTGGTAGGCCAGGCTACAGGGCTCAGGTGTCCTTTCCACAGCTGGAGACTCAAAGCAGTGACAGGTCTTTATCAAGTCACCAGGTAGCCTAGTGGTACAGGAGCCAGAATCTGGGAACTGAAGGAGGAAGCCTCCAGGTCAGAGAGGAGTGGACTGGAACTCAGAGTGTAGCTGGCAGGGGACAGGAAGAGCCAACATGGAGCAAGGATCTGGGAGGATATCTGTGCAGGGGCAGCCACTGTAACTGCAGAGCAAAAGGGACACACACGAAGAAAACATACAGGGGACACAGAGTAGCAGAAAACATGAGGGACCAGGCCAACCCAGACTCAGTGGTCTTCCCAATCACCCCAGGCTCAGCAGACCCTCTCCATCACCCTACTCGAATTCTCCCAACCCAGGGTTCCCAGGAGAGATTGGCACCACCTAAAGCCACATCCTTCTCCAGCTGCAGAGGCGAAGTGAAGATTCTGCCTCCCTGAGTCCCTCTCAGGGCCACCCTCTCCCTCCTGCCTGATCTGGAGGCTGTGTACACATTCGATACCTGAAGAATGAATGCCTGAATACGTAATTCCCAACTGGTATCACTTCCCACCCCTGTGGCATCATGTTCATTTGCTGTCCCGCGGTCTTGATGCAAGAGCCGGCACACAGATAGAAACCTCGTCATTGCTCAGCCTTCCCCTCCATAAAGTGGGGATGATGGGTGAGCCTTCTCTGGCTGGTCCCTGGGAGTGTGGACTGGGACCACAGGGACGAATGTGAAGGTGAGCGGGCAGGACATAGGCCAATCTGGTCGTGGTGTGACCTCTGTCAGCTTCATCAGAACCATGCGGCTGTTCCCACAACCACCTCATCCCAGCAACCCCAGCACGTGCACCTCATCCTTCCTCCTCGCCCCCAGCCACCACATCCAATTCCATCCAGTGTATACAGTGAACCACATTTAATTGTTTCTCCTCAAGAAACAGAAGAATCACTGAGTCAAGAAAGGCTAAAGAATTAACTGGAGAAAAACAGAAATATATTAAGCTTTTGCTCGGGAAAAAAATGCACACACAGTCTCTCACGCACCCATTCTCTGCATTTCCACCTGTGCACACGTCCCTGCTCCCAGACACACGTGAGCATGCTCAGGCGCACACACTCTCACAGATGTCATCACGCACTCCCAGCAGGCACAAGCATGCGTCCCCTCCTGCTCTCAGCCCTAGGACACCAGAGGCTGGGGAGACCTACGGTCCTTCTCCCCAGGCTACCTCGCCAATGCATCAAAGCCAGACTAACTCCAGCTACAGAGGCCCTTCCCAGGACTCTGTGACCCACGCGCTGGGTGAAAGATGCCAAGACCATGGGAGCTGTTAGACGATTCTGTTCTCCAGGACAGCCAGCCGCTTGCTCAGAGCTTCCAGTGGACTGGGAGTTAAGGGCAGGAGCAGGTGGCCAGAGCTGGGAGTAATGACCTGACCCCACTTCTGGATTCCCCTAGGAGCGACATCCAGGACTTTCTTTCACTCCCTCCCCCTCCACCAAAGCCCAGGAGTGCTCAACTATGATCATTTTCAGGCTTAGTCCTGGAGAATTCCTGAGACCGGCTAGCTGTCAGGGCTGGGTCCACCTCTGAGGTTTGCCATGCCACCAGGTGCCCGAGAAACGAGCCCATAAGCTCCACATTTGGGGAGCAGGTCCAGAATTCCATCTGTGTCCCATCCCTAGTTTCCCTGCCGTACGGGAGCTACTGAGTTTGACAAGGTTCATGACCAGGCAGGTGCCAGCCTTTCTAGCCAGGCGCCAGGCCTTAGCAGGAGGAGGCTGCCCCAAGCCTATACCTAAAACCAGACCCTCTGCGGTCATGCCCCGGTATCCTGGCCCTCTGTGCTTCTCCCGCCCTCCTCACCCCTGCCCTCCACAGCCTGAGCAAGGATATGCTTCCTGGTTAGGGCCTGCAGCAGATCCTCCACCTTGGCCTCAAACCTCACTATGGACTCACAAGCACACGGGTCTTCCTCTGCGGCAGACAGAAGAGAGGGAGGGAAGACCACTGCTGAGCGGTGGAAGGGAGAGGGACCAGTCACTGCTGGGGCTGACGCGGGGGAGATTTGGGGAGGAGGGGGAGTGGAATCTGGGAGGACAAAAGGAAGAATAGCAGGAAGACATCAGGGGCTCTGGATGGCACCCCCAGGAGTGATGAAGAGGGAGCTTTGATTGTCCTCGGAGCCCTGATAGGGAACTGGGTTGAGTACCTGCTGTGTGGGGATGCTCCAGTCATCTTAGCTGAAGGTACATCTGGGTCTCACATCTGGAGTGTGTGCTTGTGCGTGTGCATGCATGTACATGTGGTAGGTATTGCCATCTATCTAGTTTTTTGAGACCTAGTCTTGAAGCTCACCAAGTAGGTTAGGCTGCCTAGCCAGCAAGCCCCAGGGATCTGCCTGTCTGCCTCCTTAGATGTGGATTACAAGCATGCCACACCTGACTTTTTAAATGTATTCTTTATGTATGTGGGTGTTTGGCCTGAGTGTATGTATGCATACTATGTCCATGCAGTGTTCTCGGAGGCCAGAAGTGGGTGTCAGACCCACTGGAACTGTAGCTACAGACAGTTGTGAGCTACCATATGGGGGCTGGGAGTCAAAGTTAGGTCCTCCAGAAGGAGCAGCCAGTGCTCTTAACCACTGAGCCATGTCTCCAGCCCTCTGGCTGTTTTGTTTGATTTCTGAGATGGGCCAGAGGGATAGAACTCGGGTCTTCATGCTTGCAAGGCTAGCACATTACCAACTAAGGTCTCGCCATTACCCAGGAGCCCAGACTTTTTAACCACAAGGATCAGACCATGGGCCAAGACATCAGTAGAGCCAGGAAGGCAACAGGGTTCAATCCTGGCTCCAACAATCAACAGTGGTCCCACCCCTCTAGCCTTTGCTCTCCTGGCTACAAAAAAGGACCATGATCTTCCTACCAAATGGGACAAATGACAGAATGTGCAGACCACTGAGGATAGCGCTGGTCAAAGACAGGGAGGTCAGTATGTCTCCGCTGGCACTGAGTTAGCCAGCCCAGGGCTGGCGCTGTGCCACTGTGCCACTTTGCTTTACCCAGGCCACACTCAGACCCAGGGTGGCTCTGTTCCCCACAGAGCCCCTCCCTTTGCCAGCCCCTGGGCTCGCTCACCCACACAGATTTTCTTCTGTAACTTCTTGCCGATCTGGTTGATGGTCTTGAAGTCGGCTGTGTAGAAGTAGTGGTCGGCTACCGGCTCAGAGGCGATCTCCCTCAGCTCATCCTCCACAGCGTTGCCCACGCCCACCGCAAACATCTTAAAGCCTGTCAGAGGAACCAAACACAGAAGGCTGGCCTCCCGGGTGGCAGGCAGGCAGATAGATGGTTGAGCCTCCTGAGGAATGCCTAGACTGCCTGCGCAAGACACTTCCTGGTGGCAGCTGCCGGAATTGCAGGCACAGTGCCTGTACTAAGAACAAATAAATCAGCTATGTTGGCTGAGGTTCTGCTATGTGTTCAGCGATGTTTGTACTGCAAGCGTCATCTGACCCTCAAAACACCTGTCTGATGGTTCGTATTTTCCTCATTTGGTTAAAATGGTATAACCTGGCTTAAAGTGGGGTTGTTTCCCAACAGCTAGTGCATTCTTGGGAACCAACATTCTGCTGGGTGTTGTGGGAACTCCTTCAGCCAATAACCTTTAAGATGCCAGCGCACTTTGGGTGTGGTCTCACGTACTATAAGCACAGATTAAAAAGCGTGTTCAACCAGCTTTTTCTGCTGGATTCAGTTCCAGTTCCCAGTGCTTGCAGAGGACTGTAGATGGCTACCCTTACTGTGAGTTTATCCCCAAATAAATAAACCTTTGTTATACTCCTTTCCGGGTTATTGTTGATGTTACCACAGATGGGAAGGCTGAAAGTCTCAGCAACAAAGGGACCATAGAACAAGCCACTGGTCCTCCAGAGCCTCAGTTTTGTCGTGGGTATAAGAGAATTGATCTAGCAAACACCTCCCTATTTGAAGTAATCTGGGTTTAAAGCATTAATAGGAAGTCACAGAGCAAGCTACAGTAGAACTGTGCCTATGGGTATCCCTGGCCATCAGTGGGGTCCAGAAGCCAGGCAGGAAACACATACCGAGATCCTTGGCCTTCCTGGCAGCATCATTAATATAGTCCTGGCTCCTGCCGTCAGTGAAGACAATGCCCACCTTCTGGGCTCCAGGCCTTGCCCCGCTGGACACAGTGAAGGAATTATCTATGAGATACTTGAGGGCGGCGCCAGTCATGGTACCCTTCTCCATGTAGGACATGTTCCTCACAGCCGCCTTGATGTCCTTCTTGGTGTGGAAGCGGCCAAGCGGGAACTCCTGGCGTATAGAGCTTGAGTACTGTACCAGCCCCACCTGGGCCAGCCTGTCTGACACATCCAGGGTGTCCACAATCTGGTTGATGAACCTCTTCACCAGCTCAAAGTTCTCAGGCCGCACACTCTTGGATCCATCAATGAGGAAGACCAGGTCAGTGGCTGAGCCACTCCCACCACCACTGCAGACTGAGGAGAGCACAATGACAGGAGGGTGATGCTTGAGGACATGGCCACTCAACTGTGTGCAAGCTCTGGACTCAGGAGTCACCTTCTTTGTATCTCAGGATTCCCCCTACAAAGCCAGAGTTCCTGGCCCCATTTTACAACATCGGAAACAGCTGGGGAATCACACAGCTCAAAACTGGTGACACCAATATATCAGCTCAGGATCTGTGCCTCGCCCTACCTCAACACACCGTACCTAGTGCAATGAGAGGGAGTCAGAAGTCGGGAGGGAACCTCCCACAGTTAAGAGGCTCTAGAAAGCATCTGTCTACTTTGTAGCTCGGTCCAGAAGCAGAGAACACAATGTCTCAGATGGGTGTCCTGGGAAGCAGCCAGGACTGTCTCCCTCCTCCCTCCCCAGGGTTTTCCCAGGTCCATCCACTGACCATTGCAGGTCTTGCCATCACTGTTCAGGGTGAAGCCCTCATGGCAGGCACAGGTGTAGGAGCCCGGAGAACTGACGCACACCTGCTCACAGTCATGGTCCCCTGTGGCACACAGGTCTGACACCACTGGGAAGACACGGGGAGGCTCAGATATCACACTCACAAATGCTTGCTCATCTCAGCCAAAATGCTCCGCCCTGTCCATGAAGACAGGACCCTGGCACATTCAAGGAAACTGAGACACATGCAACCCAAACTGGATAGAGCCCAGTTCCCACACACTCAACCCAGGATGGCATTGCTTAGTCAGAGCCAGGTTCTCCAAAGAAGAGGATAATGCTGCTAGCAGAACCAAAGCCCCCTGCAACGATAGAGGCCATGGGGGCAGGACCTCTTGTGCATTCTGTCCTCTCCTGTAGCTGAGTCTCTACAACTTACATGACAATAAGCACAGAACACACAAATCCCATGATAAAAAGGCTGGTGCAAGCTGGGAGCTAGTGTTGTGCCTTGGATGACCCATTCAATCCTCACACTAAGGAACGGGCTCTGAGCCCCATTACACACATGGGGAAGAATGGGCCCCAGCCTCATCCCTGGTCCAACTCTGTGCCTTCTGACTAGTCACATCCCCAAGAAATCCTTATACAAAGGCTCATCTCCCCTCCACAAAGGACTCCATGGACCCTCATGATCCCTGGACCCTCATGAAAACCTTTGGTGCCGAGATCGGTAGGTTGGGTTGGGTTTGGTTTGGTTGTTTTGTTTTTTAAATCCTCCCCTAATGCGTTCAAGCCCACCCTTGATCCCTGTAAAGTCATCCTATAAAAAGGTTCTTGAACTTCAGGCTGGGGTACTTCCAAAATCTGGAAACACCCCCCATTATTGGTCGAGCCTGGGTGCACTACCCCACCTCAACATATTCTGGGTTCCACTCCTAAGTCATGGAGGCCTTACCCTCGGCCTCACCGTGATACTGATGCTAACAGTCCTTAACACTACCCAGCCTGGCTCTTTGATCTCACAAGTCCCTAACCTGTTATCCTGTCCCAGTCCCACCCCTAGGACTAGCCCCTCCCAATGTCCACTCCGCACTGCTACTGTGCTCCCACATTTATTCTCTGTCTCCACCCTTGCTTCACCCCATCTTCACCATCCCAGGCCGGGCTCTGAGATCAGCTGCATCCGGTTTCATGGTGCCCAGAGTTAGTCAACCCGTGTTGACTCTTAACCCTTCTTCAATCCAACCTCTATCCAGGCCCCGCCCCCAGGCCTGCTCGGCCCCGCCCCTCCCGGACGCGCACCACAGAAGGCCTCCTGGAACTTCTTAGACAGCTTCTCAATGACATTGTAGCTCTCCACGTAATCCACGTGCTCGTCCTGCGGCTCGCTGGCGATCTGTCGCAGCGTGGCCTTGTCCACGCGGCCCACGCCGATAGCGAACAGCTCGATGCCGCTGGCCCGCGCGCGCGCAGACACGTCCCGCACGCTGTCCTGGGGTCTCCCATCAGTCACCACGATGACAACCTGCACGCGGGGGCATGTGAGGACCGGCTCCAACAAACCCTCAAGACAAGAGTCTGAAAGGCACCGGAATTCGCCCAGGGGCACAGAACTGGTGGCAGCCAGCATGCGAGCGCGCGCGCGCAAACACATACATCAGAAAAGAGATCCCACTAGCCATGGAGGCTACAGACTTTTTCTGACTGTAGAAGATGAGGGCTGAGGTGTCTGCCTTCTGACTCCAGTCTCTGGGGCCTCCTCCATCAGGCAGAATGCTCTGGGGTCCTAGGGTCCCACCTCCTGACAACAAGCAGGAACTTTGAAAACACGGCCGTGTGTCTTCCTCACACTCAAGCTTTCTAGGGCCTCCAGATGCTGAGAACCACGCCCTGGTGACTGTGGCTTCTGGTCTCCCTGAGGTCCCCGTGGTCAGCGTGGGAGAAAATGCCCAGGCAAGAAACTAACCCCTTGCAATTCTGCATAATGACCACCAGAGGGAAGCCCAGTCTCATAAATGAAGATGGGGCGCCTCCAGGATCTAGCTGTGTTGTTTTGGGCCCAAAGGAAGATCAACCCCCCAAATCCAGAGAACCAACCCACTAAAGGAAAAATGCCCTTTTATCCTCCTCCACTACCCAGTATGACACCTACGCCTTACAGGGAAGAAGAGCCTGCCTGCTGCTCCCCTCCCACATGCCTTTGCTCAGTGCCTTAAGAGGAGGGTCTCGCAGCCTGGCAGTGTCATGGTGTTAAGGCAGGTCTGGGCTAGAAATGGGGCTCCTTCCCTGTGTCCCTCTTTGCTTACCCAGGGTCTCTGCCTCTGTGAAAGGCATGGGGCCGGAGGGAATGAGATGAGTCACCTGCAGAAGCCCCAAAGGATCAACCGCTATTTCAGAACCATCACACCAGTCCCCTGGGAAGTGTTTCTGCAAATTCCTCCCCTCAGGGACCTAGCTGTGACTCTGAGGTGTTACACTCCACCCAACCCCTGTGGTTTCTAGCTCCTACCCAACCATGAGACTTCTAAAGGTCCCACCAGGTGTCCACCCCCAGTAGCCCCCCTGTGACCTGCTGGGAGAGTGTTTTCCTCATCAGCCCTCTCAGGCCACTAGTCTGATCTAGGGGACCAGTTGACTCTAGAGATATGCAGGCTGCAGGTAGCACAGGTCACCAGCACTCTCCAACAGCATCACCTGGAGCTACCCCATCCTCTAAGCACTGCCGTCGGCCCCAGCTCCTGTACCTCATGATAAATCATTTGAGCATCATCACAAAGTAGACCACCAGCATCTGGTGTCACTTCTATGGGGACTGGGGATGGCTGGGATTATGTGTCACAGTCCCTGAATACTTCTGCCATTGAGAATTTGGACACACTGCTGGAGCTTCCTGTACCGTTTTCCCTGTGTATACAATGGAACTATCAGCATCAGGCATTGGTCTACAGTGAGCAAGAAAGTGGGCTACAGAGAGTGAGGAAGGGGCTACTCCCTGGACCTGGGCCCAGGGCAGGGAAATGGTGACTTCTCAAGCCAACAAAAGCTGGCATGGGGACAAACTCAGAGAAAGGGCAATGTGAGCAGAAAGCCTATGTGTTGCTCAGCACACTCCTGGGGCCCTCTGTGATGGTGACTCAGGGGACTGTCTCACCCTCCCAAGCACAGGCTGACAATTACACTGGTGCCATGTAGGGCATGCTGGGTACTAGGCACCTTGTTGAGCCAAGCTGCAAGAGAAGTTATCAGTACTCCGTTTCATAGGTGGGGAAACTGAGGAACTGTGCTTAAAAGTAGTGTATCAGGCGTGGCCGTGCAGCATCGAGGCTGCTGAGTCCTTACTGTCCCCAGGGCATAAGCATCTGGTCTGCCTTTGTCCACTTCAAAGAAGATCCCAACCCCAGCTCTGCCACTTCCATGGGGTGATGTTTGTAATGACCTTTCATCTCAGAAACAGCTGCCCCATGGGAAGACGCCAGGCAACGCTCTGAACAGAGACCTGGAGAATCTCTAGGGCATCAACCCTGATTCCTACTCCAATCAGCCAATGCTCCGTACCTTACTGATGTCGGGGGATTTGGTACGCCCACCCTCAGCATCACTCAAGGCCTTGGTGATGGCGTATTGCAGGGCCAGGCCAGTCATGGTGCCCGTGGACAGCGGCTGAATGCGGCGCACAGCTTGCAACAGCGAGGCCTTGGAACCGTGGGCACGAAGTGGGAACTCAGGCTTGACAGTGCTAGCATAGTTGATCAAGCCTACTCGTGTGGCATTGGGCCCCACATCCAGTGACTCGATGACCTGAGACAGGAACACCTTCACCTTCTCAAACTCCACGGGTCTCACGCTGCGGGAACTATCAACGACAAACACCAGGTCCGTGGGGCGTGTCCGGCAGAGGTGCCCTGGGAGGGGCAGAGGGGGAGAAAGCAGAGAGAAGGAGCAGATGTTAAAGGAGTAGCCTCGAACTCCAGAGAGGTCAGGGTGGGCCTCAGTGGTCCCGCTAGATCCTCAGCTCAGTGTGTAGTCTCAGGCACACAGTTCAGCCCATGGGGAGAAAGATGGGAGACCTCTCTCGTCTTGGGCCACACATTCCCTCTTGAGCCTTCCTCATCTGAGCAGTGGGCTCATGGCGCCTCTTTGCCGAATCCTCCGAAAACAAATAAAAATGTGTGGAAGCCAGTGGGACTTGCCAGCAGAATTGTTAGTCAGGAGGACTATGAGCGGCCTCCTGGGTGGGCACGGCCTTAAGAGCCAACACGGTACCCATCCGCACAGCCCATTTTCATCAGCAAATTTAGAGCCACTTCCCTCCCAGGACATGGAAGGAGCAGCAATTCCTAGGAGCACCTGTCATCCTGGCCAGGGGCACCAAGACATCCCCTGGAACAGTATCGCTCCAGACCCCAAGGCAGCATCAGTGACCGCCAGTGCCGGTGGTGGAAGGAGGCGGGCCTGGGTTCAGTCCCTGGTTCAGCTGCTCTGTGACCCTGGAGCAGGGGCAGCACTTTTTGAACCTCATTTCCCATCTGTGCAGAGGGAGACGAAGCTGAGGACCAGATGTCTTAGCTCTGCAACTGGAATGGGCTCTGTGACACACTGCCCTGCCCAGCCCCTGCCGCACAGAAACAAGTCCATTCCCTAAGGACAAAAGGGACCAGAAAACGAAAGATGTGCCACGGTTCTTAGTGATTGACAGCCTGCTCCCTGCCAGCTCAGCCTCCAGATGGGTGGACTGGGGTCCAGAGACAGAGAGAGTTAGCCATATCCCAGCCTCCTAATGGACCTGACCCTAGTGACTCTGGGGCTATCTCACAGTCCAAGCTGAGGCAGGTCCACCTCCTACAGCCTCAGTTTCCCCATCTGTACTGGAATGACTGAGCACAGCTCCAGAAGGATGGATGGAGCCTGAACCTGGTCTCCAAATCTGCACACAGAGCCCTGAGCCTAGCGCTGCTCCCAACTCTATCTGGCGCTTTGGAGGTTCCTGGTCCCTGCAGCATGTGTGGCCCTGAGGGTCACCTGCCCCAGCCCTCACTGACACCATCATCCCACCGTCATTCCTACACTGACACCCCCAAACCCTGATTCCCATTTAGCCTCCATCTGCATCTGTGCTCAGCTTCTGACACCATTTGTCAGGTGCCGTGGATCCAGCATCCCCATTATCCATGGTCCCCTTACCTCTGGGCTGAGGGATGAGGCCATGGCTACCAGGGACCTGTAGTAGTAACAGCAGCAGCAGCAGGCTACAGAGCGCAAAGACTGGGCCAGTGGGAACTTTCATGGTTGCGGCAACAGGGGCAGCAGTGGCACGCCCGAGGGGCCAGAGGGAACGGTCTTATCAACCCACTGGGCAGGGGACAGCACCCCAGCCACAACCCCTGGGGGCGGGGCCAGGCTGAATGGAGATGTGTGTCCCTGGAAAGGGAGGGTGGAAACAGTTGGCCACAAGAGCCCCTTTGCCTGCAGAAGAGACTCAAGCCACAGCTGGAATTCAGGAAATCTCAGGTGGGTGGGGGAGGCCGCTTTGGCCGGAGCCCAGCCCGTGCTGACTTGGACCTACCACCCGGGGACACTTGAGTCCTTTGCCCTGTGCTGCCCCTCATTCCTACCTAAGTTCTCCCCACCCACAATCCCCAACCCTGTTTCCTCACTAAACCTGCTTCCTAGTCTCCTCAGTATGCACACCTCCTTCTCCAGCTGTGCCAATTCTCCCCAGAGGCCGCTGGCTGGGCTAAGCAAGGCCATCTGCCTAGCACTTCCTTCTCACTTGTCCCTGCACAATTCTCCCAGACTGCGACTAGCATGGCCATGCTTAGCATGTGCAAGGCAGCATGAGGGGCGGGGAGTGGGGGAAAATAATGGCTAAAGGCAGATATGGGAGCCAAAGCATCTACTGGTGTGACGCCCGCAACTTGCTGCACCCCTCTGTGCCTCAGCCCTCTTCTGGGTGTGAGGACAGTGCCAGTGATGTCTGCCAGAGCTAGCTTGAGAGACTGAGGGATTATCTGAGCCAGTCCTGCGGGATCACATGAGGAGGCAATGAGAAGACAGGAGAAGGAAGATGAGGCAGGGGAATGCCGCTGTTGCCCTTCACTGGTTTCAAAGAAGATCCCCAGGCATAGCTGACCTAGTCTACGGCTGCATCTTCGGTGACCATGGCATCATCCCTCACACTGTCATGACAACCACTCTTTTCCACACTTGTTCCCTTTGCCTTCTCCCATTTTGGTTTCATCTGACCCCAGTTCTCAGCCCTCCGCACCTCTGACAACCCAGAGGTCTCTGGGCTGCTGAAACCTCCCTTCCATTCCTTGGGGGAGGGGATGTCTGCACAGTCCCCAGAAACTGCAGCAGATATCCTGTCTCCCAAACCGGGCTGTGTGGCTGTCCTCGCCACCCCGGCATGGGGGTCCTTTTTGGCTCAGTTCCTTTCCCATTCCTGAGACCCAGGGACAATGATAAACAAAGAAGTTTGTTAACTAATGTAGTAAGGAGTGGGGTCCCATCTAGGTCACATGAGGGGTAGCAATGGCGACAGCGGTGGTGGCCTCAGTGAAAGGTGCATGCTTGGGCTCTTGGCAGGGTGGACGAGGAGAATTTGAGCCAGCACTCATCCTGTGGCTCAGGGGACAGAGCCTGTTGCTGGGCCCAGCTGGGCCCATGAAGCTGCCCTTTCAGCTTCTTCTGAATGGCCGGTCTGTACCCCCAGAAGCAGCACAGACGCCTTCTCTGTGTCGCTCCCCTAGTTAACAGAGTCCCAAAATATGCCATAGGTAGGCTTTCAGGAATGGCGAGGGTCGCAGAGAGAAGGACGGCTTTCACATTCCAGCATGGGGCCGGCAGCTGGGGGCACCTGGAAGTTCAGCGTATACATTGGGGACAGAAAAAGAAATATTTGTGTTTTGAAAATGTGAAACATTTTTCCCTGGCCTCAAAATCAGGAGCTCTGTGTGCTCCACTTCCATGCCCGACAGCCTCCCAGAAATCTAAGGTGCCCAGGGTGGCTCAGGGAGTAGAGTGCTTGCCACTGCCAAAGTATGTCTCAGGACTCTATCCCCAGTGCTCATACACAGGCCCAGCACATTCCTCCAACAGACGACTGTCTCCTGTCTCAGCCCAGGAAGCCTGCCCCACCCCCAGCACCCACTACCCATCACTGGCAGTGTTACTCAATCCCAAAATAAATCTTCATTATTTTTTTCCTAATGTTTTGAGACAGAGTCTCACCCTATAGTGCAGGATGACCTCCAACTCACAGAGATCCCCCTGCCCCAGCTTTCCAAGTGCTGAGCTCACAGGTGTTCACATGTGTTCATGTGTATTATATGTGCGTGTGTGTGTGTGGAAGATCGAATTCAGCATGAAGTGTCCTTCCTCTAGCCAGCTCCACCTTAGTTTTTGAGACTGTGTGTGGTGGTTTGAATAAGAATGGCCACCATAGGCTCATCTGTTTGAATGCTTAAGTCACCAGGGAGTGGAACTATGTAAAAGGATTAGAAGAATTAGGGGGTGTGGCCTTGTCGGCGTGGGTGTGGCCTTGTTGGAGTAGGTGTGGCCTAGTTGGGGGAAATGTGTCACTGAAGGTGAACTTTGAGGTGTCAAAAGCCCACAAGTCCTAATATCTCCCTCTCTCTCTCTCTCTCTCTCTCTCTCTCTCTCTCTCTCTCTCTCTCTCTGCCTGCAGATCAGGATATAGTTCTCGACTACTTCTTCAACACCTTGCCCACCCCCACCATGCCTCCATGCCCACCATGCCCACCCCAGCCATGATGGCGTGGACTAAAATGGAAACTGCGAGCAAGCCCCCAATTAAATACTTTCTCTTAGGAGTTTCCTTGGTCATAGTGTCTCGTCACAGCAATAGAACAGTGACTACGACACAGGGTCTCTCAGTGAACCTGGAGCTCACCCATGCACCTAGGGTATCCGCCTGTCTCTGCATCTCATACCTAGTCCTGGGGTTACAGGCACACATCACTATGTCCAAATCGTGGGGATTTGAACTCAGGTCTTCATGCTTGCATGTCAAGTGCTTTACCCGCTGAGCCACCTCCCAGCGTATATAACCTCTCTAATTCCTCCACCTCCCACCTCGGTAACTCTGAAACAACTTGTATTTTAGAACTCCCTCCTCCTAATAAAATAACATCCGTGAAATAACCGGTTCGAGGTGCGGTTTGTATGTTTACTCTATTCATATAAATTCAGACTAGTTACATCTCGGCTTCCTCATTTGCATATCGCCCCAAACCATCTTACACTGTGCCGTGGCTGGCCTGGTGGGCCTGGCTCGCAGGGATCCTGGCTAGAAGGAAACACCTGAGAATTGAATGGAGCTGGGCTTGATGCCCTGTCCTGTTGCGTGCCCACTATGGAGGCTTCCAGGGACTCCATCTTCCCATCCCCTCTGTAAAGCTGAGGCCTTCAAGCTCCTATCACAGGCAAGAAAGGAGCGCAGTGAGGGCTACACGGATGCTTGTTTGCTCAGTACCTTCTGTGTCAGTCAGGGGAGATGAGAACGCAGTGACAAGCACGCCTAGGGTCGCCGCCTAGGGTCGCGGTGGCTTAGCACAGGCTTTGTCCCTGAAAGGGCCTGCCCCAGTGCTGTTCATGGTGGTGGCCTGCTGAGTCCAAGTTCTATGCCCAGAAACTTGGCTCATGTCTCAGACAACGAGCACATGTCACCTAACTTCCTGATGCCCCAGCATGGACACACGGGGAGTGGCAACAGGCCGAGCCACTCTCTGTCATGGTTAACACTGATGGTCAACTTGAGGGGGATCTACTTGGAGGCAGGCCTCCAGGCACATCTGTGAGGAACTGTCTAGGTTAAGTCAACTCTGAGCACGCCTGGAGGGGTTACCTTGATTAGGGTAATTGAGGTGGGGAGACTCACCCTAAACGTGGGCAGCCACCTGGACTGGGGTCCAGGACTGGATAAAACAGAGGAACAGAGCTGAGAACTAACATTTTATTGCTGGTTCCGGACTGCCAATGTGATATGAGCAGCTACCCGGAACTCCTGCTGCCATGGCTTCCCTGCCTCGAGTTATGGGCCAAAACACCCCATCTCTTCCTTAAGTTGAATTTCTTAGGACATCTTGCCACAGAAATAGGAAAGATAGCCAATACATTCTTCTGGGCGAAAGGTATCTGGAGGCCCAGGTAACCCCCAGATCAGAAATCAGATAGCCAGAAGCACTAGCAGACACATGTCATCCTGGCCTTGGAAGAAAAGATTGCTTAAACATGGAGCTTGATACAAGCCTGGGTAACCAAGTGAGACCGTGTCTTAAAAATGGAAAAAAAAATCAGGCTTCCTGGTCAACTAAGTGATGTAATACCTCACACCTTGGGTTGTGCAGAAACCCAAGGGTCATCTAGACCAGAACATCCGAGAGTGGCTGCACAACCCATCCTGTTGGAGAGCACGTGAGCCAGAGGATGCTGGGTGACTGCCCTGCTGGACCATCTGGACCAGTGGGGTGGCCACTTCACTATTCCCCAGACAGGCTGTGCGTTCACATCCAACTGTGGCTCTCCCATGCTGGCATCTTTTCCCTGCCGGGATATACCTGACAACTAACTGGGCAGACATCCTCCAAGATCCTTGGAAGGGCCTGGCTATGGGCACTGGTCCCCAGGAGCCCAAACTGCCAGGGTTGCACACATGCCTGTGGCTACAGAGACCCACCCAGCTGCTGATTCCCACTCCACAGAGGCTCTGCCGCCACCAAAGTCTCATGGAGGGCCCCAGCCCAAGCTCTCAGCCTGCTATTCCGACATGTAAAATGATTCGGTCACCTATGCTCAGTGTCTAGACCAGGTGTTTCCAGGTTCTTGTCATCTTGTTCCAGGAACTGAAATAAAAGCGCACAGCAATTGCAAAGCAGCAAGGAACCTTTATTCAAGAACAAAGTGACAGGACAGGTAGCTTTGTTGCAAGTGAGCTGCTGGCTGCCCCAGTGAGAATATATTGAAGGGCCCTGCTTATTGTTTAGGACTGCTCCTTATAGGGCTCAAGGGAAAGATGAGCTGGTTTCTAAGGACCTTATCAAGAGCGATTCTCTATGTTGATTGACAGGTTCTGTAACCTTTTCCTGCCATGCTTGTCCCTCCCCAAGATGCATCTGATTTTAACCATATGCATGCATGCCCAATTCCACTCAAGTAGAAGATGGTAATCGGGTCTTTTACCAGAGGACGCAGTTTGTCTTACTAAGCATGGATCCAAAGCCAGTCACGTCTGCATCAGTATCTGGGCGTATATTCGAATAGAAACTATTCACAAAAGGAATATTTTTCTCTGTGTGTGTGTGTTTTGTTGTTGTTACTGCTGTTTTTCTTGGTGTGTGTGTGTGTGTGTGTGTAGGCACACACATTCCAGTGTGCATGTGGAAGTCAGAGAGAAGCTTTCAGAAGTCAGCTTTCTCCTACCATGTAGGTCCTGGGATCAAACTCAGGTTGTCAGCCTTGGTGGCAAACAACTTTAGCTGCTGAGCCATCTCACTGGGACATAAAATGGGGAGTTATTGACGATTGTTAGGAGGTAAATACTTTCTACTCTTTGGAGCTGAATGAATGTGCAGCCCAATGTAGATATGGTCTTGGATTACTAAGTATATTTTTTTAGAAGGTTGAGCACATAGTCTAAGCCAAGTGAAACCCCAGGTGACAAGCCCCTATGCTTGCCCTGACTCCGTTCTATTACAAACTGGAGTTGCTGTCAAAAGCTTTAGGATTGAGTGGAATCCCCAGTCACCCCAAAGTCAAGAAGAAGCCAGGAAATGGGGGCAGCTAGTCAACTGTCACAGAGCAAGTCCCACTCACTTGCAGAGCTGTTTGACATCCAGGACCTACAAAAGAAAAGGGATGGATACCCTGTCATGTCAGCAGCTAGAACACTGCCTCTGTGGGATGAAGAGCCATAGGTGATGTCACGTGATCTTGGGTCCTGTGAGGGGTCACACCAGCTGGAAGCCAAGTGCCAGATGAGGCAGGGGGTGTGCAGGGAAGCCAGCAGCTAGCACTACGTCCCGCTAATGTATGGGATTGCCTTCTACCTGGGAGACACTCTCACCTAGCATCTACCCACACGTCCACAGAGGGCACACACTTCTCTACCCCCTGAGCTTGCATACAGGTGCTGTGCAACAGTCACCCTTGGGGTCCAGGGTAGGGTGGGCACCAGCTTGAAGTCACATGTAGGTCATGGGCAAGGTTAGGGCCTGCATGTGTCTGGTCCCCCATATGTTTGTGGAGATAGAACAAACAAAGGGCCCAGGAAATTGGGGGAACATTCTGCCACTGTCATAGTCCCCAAGAAACCTATGCTTTCCTGCTCCATGACCTGGCAAGATTCTGCACGTTCTAGCCGCCACCATCTTGCCGGCCCTACAACAGCCCCTCTCCCAGCTGGCTTCCTCCTGGCCTCCCACTCAGGCAACCCCCCAGGGGTCCCCATTCCTCATCAAAGAGGCCCTGTCTGAGCTTCAAGTAGAGCATTGAGAGGCCCCTACATGGACTGCCCAGGCAACCACAGCCCGCTTGACTTGGCTGGCCACATGGACTTCCCCAAACCCAGCTATTTCCTGTCCCTAGGCTGCCCCCTCCCCGCTGCCTGACCACAAGGCACAATCCCACCACACAGCTCAGCATCAAGACTCCCGGCCAGCTCTGGGGGCAGAGAGAGAGGAGGCAGACATATACCCAGACATTCCTGGTCCTTGGGATCCACAATTTGGCTTATTGGATCCAAAGAATGACAGGATGCAAGGTGGTCTTTTCCTGTGGCCTCTGATCTTGCCCCATCCCCTACTTGTTGGGGCAACCTGGGGTCATGGTAAAAGGGTCTTCGCATGGATCTTTGCAAGACACAGCTCACACAGGCTGAGGCCCCGATCCATCTCAGCAACCCTCACTGAGGACTGAAAATAAAAGGCCTCCATCTAACCCAAGTACTGTGGGGCCTTAGGAAAGTCACTTGGTGTCTCTGGGCCTCTCTGAAGTTCCTTCTGCATCCATGTTGGAGTCACGCGCTATCGGTTGCTTGGGGCTCTGATAAAAAGCAAATAGAACACACAGTGAAATCTTCCATCCCCAGGGAGCCCTGACAGCTCCTGAGGCTAGAGCCTTTAGCCTTTGATTTTGTTTCCATGTGGTGCTGTAGATTGAACCAGAACCTTGTGCATGCTTGAAAAGCACTCTGTCACTGAGTTATGCCCCCAGCACTTGGTTTTTCAAGCCAGGGTCTCACTATGAAGCTCAGGCTAGCATAAATAACTTGAGATCCTCTTGCTCCGGTCTCCAAGTGCGCCACCATGTCAGGCGTTTGGTCTCTCTTGGTGACAGATCCTGACTCAAACTACCCTAGCTGTCTCCTGAAGTCCCTTTCAGGCAGGCCTTCACTGCTCAGTGGCCCCAGATTGGAGGAGCAGGATATAGAGAAAGACAAAGAGACACAATGAGGAAAATGTCTGTCTTAGACCCAGCCATGCCTGAAGACCAAATCCTCTGGCCTTTTCCCTCTGTGGTGAGACCTAAGAACCGTCAGGGCCACATTTGGGAACCCTGGGCATGATGGGGTCGCTAATGCTTCCGTTACTCACATCCATCTGCATCCACAGTAAGCTCTTCAGGATGGGATTGGCCAGGGCGAGCAAGCAGAGTCCTGCCATGCAAGGGGGCCATGCTTGCCTCCTCTCTGCTCAGCTGGTAGAACACTGAGCCCAGCCCCTCCCACACCATGGTGGCCCTGCACATTCTGCAACTTTGGCCTGGACCAGCCTCTACTTAGCACAACATGTCCTTCACTCCGTTTGGTGAAATGTCCCCTAAGAAACTTCATCCTTGAGACTCTGAGGTCATGGACACTCCCCATGGCACTGGGTGATGACCACAGTTTATAGATCCATCTCCCAGCCCTAGCCTGTGAGTTCCCAGCATCCAGAGCAGGCCATGACTGGAGGCCATCTCTCTCCTTGTGAACAGAGTTCCCCCTGGACCAGGGAGATGGAGATGTGGGGATGTTCACATAGTGACCTGTGGTCAGAAACAGCTTTGGAGGGGTGGCACTGGCAAGCTGAGCAGGCCCCAGGGAATAGGCAGAAGTGCTGTGCACGTGTGTGCTGGGGTAATGGAGGCTGGAGGTCAGAGGCAGGTCCTCTGTCCCTGCATCATCTGTCAAGAACAACATGAGTCAGAGCAAAGCTTGCAGCTGCTTTATTGGCCCTTAGTCCAAGTCACACACAAGCAATGCCATAGGTGCAGTGGGAACCTCTCTCAGCCCTCTCTCAGCCCTGCAGCTCCTTCTACACCATAGGCAGGGTGTAGACCCTTAGCAACAGGATTAATCCTCATCATAACCCCTAGCCATGGGAAAGCCAACAGAGTAGCATGGACCGACCCTCCCTGCTGCCACCATGGAACGCAAGCCTCTGGCTGGCTCTTCACCCTCCATCGGCTAGCCTGCCCCAATTGGGCAGCCATGGTGACAGACTGCTCCCCACAGAGAGCCTGACTCCAAGCCTGTCATCGCCTGAGCATAGCCTTGGTCAAAACAGGCTGGACCAATCTGGTTGCTGGGATGGCAAGACAACCACACCCTAAATCTGCCCATGGCTAAGGTGACTCTTGCAGGGACCTCACCACTGTCTGTCCATAGGGAACCCAGAGCCAGCACTTGACGGAAGGTGAGGACAGCTTGCCATCAGAGCAGTGGCTCATGGGAAGAGATGTTTAAAACAGAAGCAACCATTATTTCCCACACCAAACAGAATGAACAGGGCAGCGGTGGGAATGTTTGTTGGACTCCCAGCCTCCAGCTGCTAGAGGAACTCAAGCAGAGGCTGGGTACCCACCGGATACATGGAAGTGAATAATAGGAGGAACACCATTTCTTTTCCTTCTGTTTGACACCTCAGTTTTTTTATTGGATTTTATCATGAATCCTAGTGACAACAGTTGGCTGAATTGCTATTTAAGCCACCTGTGTGAAGGAATTGTTTTACGTGTATACTTTGGGAGTATGGGGTTGGTAAATGGGCACTGCAATCGTGAGCTGCCCTTGTAGCCTGGGAGCTACATGTAAACGGATATCCACAACTGCTGCTTGTTCAAATTCTTTTCCTGCTGCCCCTTCGGTGTTGGCTGCCTGGCTAAACAGATCAACCTGGTAGCTGTTAACCAAACTCACCCTACCAAGTTTGCCATGACTGTGTTCTGAACAAGTACCATTGCCGACGGGGAGAAGACAAGCTGCTAGGCTGAGTATTCTGAGACTCAATGGGTCATTTAGCCCAGGGGTGACTCAGTCATGGGTGAGGGGTCCCCAGGAGGAGAAGACAGTAAGGGGGTGCACAAGCAGATTGTCCTGTAGTAAGTCACAGCAGCCACCAAAGTGAAGAAGAAGCAGGAGGAGGAAGCTCCACCTCTCCCAGCGCAAGGGCTGAGGCCTGGTGGCGTCACACTTCTGAGTATGGGGGTGGTGCAGGGTCTCCCTCTGGATTCTTAGTGGGTAGACACAAGGCTTCCTCATAGGATGGCAGAGCCACCTGGGAGACATAGAGAAGACAGATGAGAACCATCAGGTCTAATCTGGGATACAGGGACCTTCCCTCCCACATCCATCAAAATGATGATGTCAGCAGCTTGCATGCCTGTGAGGCCTGAGTACACTTCCTATTCCCACAGGGGATGCACCTGCCTCGGCCCATTGACTTCAATATCCCAGGACTTTGATGAACACTCTTGGCCCAAATGCTCTCAAAAGAACTGATTCCCATCCCTCCCATCCATGGCTATCAATCTCTGACTGGGGAAAGTAAAGTGACCCAAGCTGGCCCAGTCAGATATACTACTCTTCCTGCTGGGGTGACTGAAAGGGTAGTGTGTCAGTCTATGGGTTCTGACAGTTCTTTTGCTACGAAAGGGAAGGTCTGCCTGAAATTGGAGCACAGACTGAGGAGAGGAGAGTCAAAAGATAGGGATCAAACCCCAAGATCAGGATTCAGCCACACCTGCATTGGACTTATAAGTGCTACAGGCTACTAAATCCCTTTTGGGACTTAAATCAACAGGAGTTATGTTATGTCTCTGCTACTTGCAACCAAAAGTGTCTTAATTAAAGCAGTTTCCACTGTTCAAAGAAAGTGAGTAACCAACACTTAGCGCAGCTGCAATTTTCCATCACTTGACAGTCAGCTGCTGCCAAGGAACCCTCTCTCTTTCTTGTCCCCCTACCAGAGGTCACCTCCTCCAGGAACCATTCCCTAGTGCACTGGTGTGCCAGCTCAATGTTCTAGGACCCTGTGTTTCATACCAAGGTGTAAGCACATCTCAGCAACTGGAATCACTCCAGACTATGCACACCCATAAGACAGAGGTGACATCTCAGTGTCCTCTACCCTCCAACATTGGGTACAAGACCAAAGGAACAAGAGGCAGTAAAGGAAGGAGGAAGGATTGAGGGATGATGGATAATAAATGGATGATGGTTAGTTGGGTGGTGAGTGGTGGGTGAATGGGTGGATGGGTGGATGAATGAGTACGTGGTGGATGGATGAACAAATGATGGTTAGATGGGTGGTTGGATGGATGTGTAAATATATGGGATGGATGATGGTTTGATCGAGGGGTATATGGGTAACTGAGTGGGTAGGTAGAAAAATGGATGGATGGATGGATGGATGGATGGATGGATGGATGGATGG